>JAUCMT010000087.1:1789610-1800190 GCA_032357475.1 Enteromius thamalakanensis
GGGGAACAGTGTGTGATGATGGCTGGGATCTATCAGACGCTGCAGTGGTGTGTAGAGAGATGGGCTGTGGAGATGCTATAGAGGCAAAGAGTGCTGCTTATTTTGGACAAGGATCAGGTCTGATCTGGACGAATAATGTAAACTGCTCTGGGACCGAGTCTAGTCTACAGAGCTGTCAGCAAAATGGATTGGGAAAATGTGAACATAAGAAGGATGCTGGAGTCATCTGCAACAGTGAGTCAAAAACATTCATAGAAATGTGGTTGATTTACAAATAAAAAAAAAAAAAATAAAAAAAAAGTTAAGCAAAAACAAACAAAAATGTTTAGCATGGGACCTTTTGTTAATTGGGCTAACATTAAATTACACTATTGTACATTTTCCTTTTTAAGCAATGACTAAAGAGAGTTAAAGAGAACATTCTTTCTATTATCATGTATCACTGTTAGATTTCAAATGAGCTAATTGTAAGGTATATATGGGAGAAAAAACAACTTTTTATCATCTGTGAATAGTAACTGTCAGGTTGGTAAATGGTGACAACTCTTGTTCTGGACGAGTGGAGGTTCTTCGTGAGGGTCGGTGGGGAACAGTGTGTGATGATGACTGGGATCAAACAGACGCTGCAGTGGTGTGTAGAGAACTGGGCTGTGGGGGTGTCGTAGCTGCAAGTCATGGTTATTTTGGCCAGAAATCAGGACCAATGTGGATGAATGCTGTAGAATGTATTGGGAGCGAATCTACATTGAAGAGCTGCAGATCACATGAAATTACCTCCTGTAGTAGTAAAAAAAACGCTGGGGTCATCTGTCAGTGTGAGTCATAACACTTTAAACTATAATTTTAATATGCTTTTGTTCATTCGGATAATTAAAAACATAAAAACCATTTTGTTTCTTTTGCTGTATGCTTCAGATCATATCAGATTGGTCGACGGCACTGGCTCATGTTCTGGACGAGTGGAGGTTCGACACAATGGTATATGGGGAACAGTGTGTGATGATGGCTGGGATCTAACAGACGCTGCGGTGGTGTGTAGAGAGATGGGCTGTGGAGAAGTAATCGAGGCAAAGAGTGCTGCTTATTTTGGAGCAGGATCAGAAAGGACATGGATGAATAATGTGAGCTGTAATGGAACAGAGTCTACCCTGAAGAACTGTGCATTAAGTGGAAGAGTTCCACAAAACTGCAGCCATGAAAAAGATGCTGGTGTTATCTGTGGACGTAAGTGAATGGCTTCATTATAAAGGTCTACTGTTAATACTGTTGGTCTGTTAATAAGATGCAAAATTATTGTCTTAGACATGCTTACAAAAAAGGGGTTTTCGCAGCAAAGTCATAGAAATCATTTTTCATTTCTCAAAGAACCAATTCTAAACAATTCCTAAGATTTTTCCAAAAGACCATTTTTATTTTCTTTGTGCAATAAACACTGGATGTTAATGATTTTTCACGAAGCACTGATGCCAATAAAAACCTTTGTTTTGAAGAGTTTAGGCTGGTGTTATCAACTTTTCTGACCTGTTCATTTATTGTTTAGCCCAAGTTCGACTGCAGAATGGTTCCAGCTCTTGTTCTGGACGAGTGGAGGTTCTTTATAATAGAACATGGGGAACTGTGTGTGATGATGGCTGGGATCTATCAGATGCTGCAGTGGTGTGTAGAGAGATGGGCTGTGGAGATGCTATAGAGGCAAAAACAGGTGCTTTTTTTGGCAAAGGCTCAGGACCAATATGGATGAATAACGTAAATTGTAATGGGAATGATCTAGTTCTGAAGAGATGTAGATCTTCTGGACGGCATGTAAAAAACTGCCGTCATTATGAAGATGCTGGAGTCATCTGCCAATGTGAGTCAAATATTTAAAATGAGGCCAATTATGCTGCCATCCAAAATATAGTCTTTGTTTATATTCTCCACTAAAGTAACTTTTATCATTATTGTTTTTGTACTGTCTCCAGCTGCTGTGATAAACTTAAAAAATATATTAATATTTCTTTATCACACTTTATCATAGTAAAACAAATTCTGTTTAATGTCTATTTCAGACAAATATACCTTCATCAATGATTCAAAAAGCTGGATTGATGCTCTAGGATACTGCAAAACTCATCACCAGACACTGGCACACATCTTAAATGCCGCAGCACAGGACTACATCACACAGATGCTGCAGGGTAAAGGAGTCACTGCCGGAGTGTGGATCGGTCTTGAGCGGAGTATGCTCTTCAGTTGTTCACCCTGGCTGTGGACCGGTGGTCCGTATGTGGAGTATGCATCGTGGCATCAAGATTTTCCAAAAGACCCAGCGAGCATGTTTTGTGGAAAACTTAAAAAGGAACAGAGCAAGTTTGGATGGATGGATGCTTGCTGCCACGAGTGCCTGCCTTTCATCTGTCAGGTCAGTTTCTCATCTTGGTTTAATGAAACTAGCTTTTTGATGAAATCTGTATTTTGAATGTTCAAAGTCTGCAATGTTCATAGACCCTAAAATAATGATTTTTTTTTTTGTCACGTTTTAGGGATGAAACACTAGATGGAGCTGTTTCTTTGTTAAATCAGTTGGCGAAAACTGAAATGATAAATATGTTTTTGCTATGTTTCTTTACAAGCTATAGCAATGTGTAGTCCTGTTTGTTGGTACGGACTTGCATAGGATACTATTACAAAATGAAATATATTTTAAAATTTGCATAAAAAAGGGCAATATTCTTTTGAGTTTATATTGAGCTGTTGAATCTTTCTGATGAAAAGTTTTGTAAATAGTTTTAGGCATATTATTAATAATTGATGTTCTTGTTTTTCATTCTTTTTTTGTCAATTCATTTTACAATGTTTCTCTAAAATGCTTTATTGGTGGCATTTATACTTGTGATAGATAAACTATTTGAATTACTGTTGTTTTAATACATCTAATTTTCATAAATTTTTCATATTTAATGTTGTTTAATATTTATATTACCTTTTTTTATTCAATGTCATTCAGCATTTATTCTTGGGGAGTTTATATTGAGATGAATAAAAAATAAAAATAGTAAACGTTGGGAAATTTGCTGCCTTCTACAATTCCTTCTTAGTAAGATGTTTTTTTTTTTTAGAAATTAAATTGATTCACTCTTGTAATAGTATAATAGTTTGTCTTTAATTTGTCACGATAACAGGTGTATAAATTTATATTATTATTACCAACACCAGCACTATATATATATATATATATATATATATATATATAAATAATTTTTATGTTAAAATTATTTATTTTAGCATGTATTCTTTCTACTGCTTATACCATCCCCCATCTCTGTCTCTCTCTTACACACACACACGCATCACAGACGGTTCCTCCCATTTCTGGAAAATAGAAGGACTAAAGCCGGCTGCCTCCACACATAAGCGTATCTCTCTGGCGGATGCGTTAATGTTTTACTGACAGTTTAGGAATACAGAGCGTAGTTTTAAACGGAAGAGATGTCGACAAGACCGGGATTCTACCGGCAAGAACTAAACAAGACTGTCTGGGAGGTGCCAGAACGATACCAGAATCTCACACCGGTTGGATCGGGAGCATATGGCTCAGTGTGGTGAGTCCAGCAGGAGAGTTTATGAATACTACTATGAGGAAGGTTTGGCTTATGAATATTAACGACGTTGCCGATGATTGGCTGAAGCGCCGACGTTCTATCGCCATCGAACGGTGAACTGAAGGCGTGGCTCATGAATATTACAGTCGGGCGTTCAGGAAGGTTACTAAGCAACGTCAGCATGAACAAATTATTATTCATTAGCTGAGCCTTCGTCATAGTATGATTCGTAATTTAGCATCGAAGAGGAGGAGAGGGTGAGGCAGGAATAAAGCTTGACAAAACAACATCCGGAAAAACATTAAATTTACTTTTTTTCCACAGTGATAATAAAACACTGGCAGGAAAATATTTAGCACAATAGAACCAACATTTCATAGTGCAAATTCTATCTGTTGGCATTGCTGTTTAAATGTGTTTATATTGTGATACATGCTGCTGCTCCTTTTGTTTACTGACATGTGTCAATCATTTCTTTAGTAACAATAACTGTTTGTCCGTAGATATTAACATTAATAGATCGATGAAATTGCCTTCGTATGAGTGATGCTGAACTCAAAGCTGATATATCTGGCAATCTATCAAGAACACAAAGGCAGTTTTTTAAATATATCACAGGGATTTTCCCCTATTTGTCACAGGTGGTCAAGAGATTTGTGTTTTTGAACACATGCAGGTTATGATTCCGTAAATGTGTTTAGTTAGGCTGTATAAAGACCATATGCCCATCTGGTGCCACAATATTTTTCTAGTAGACAACATGCTAGGCCTATTCAGTTCCGGTCGTCTTAAAGTGAGACCGTCTTCCAGTTTTTACCGTGCCACACCCCCATCAGCATCTGACGTCCATCTGCATGGGAAAACGTCCAGATATTTCATTTCACCATAATGCACTCATTGTGAGAGATTTACGTTACACTGCTCAGCATCTAAACTATAACATTAGAAGCCTCAAGCCTCCCTCGTGCTGTGACTGACTGAAACGGTTGCCATGGTGACACAGCTTCTGGCTTCAGCATCTTCCCATTTTCACCGTACAAATTTGCAAATATTGAGAAGATGTCAATCAGTTTATATATAAGTACGCCACGTCATTTTGATGCACGAGCAGTAGTTGCGTAAACAATATTTGCAAGTAAACATGTTTCTCTTCCTCTTCCCCTTCCTAACTTTTTTCTAACCAGGTTTCACAATTGTTGTGTAATCAGGCATTGCTGTTTCCGCTTTGCAAGCTACTGTTCTAACAGCTCTGTCTAGAGAGCCAGGTCAGAATCAGTCTGACTCATGATTATATATTCTTCATTAGTTATTAACTGAACAAAAACCTACAATGACTAAAAGGAATAGTTCACCCAAAATGAAAATCTGCTATTTACTCACCCTCAGACTATTCAAGAAGTAGATGAGTTTGTTGATTTGGATAAATCACTGGCTCATCATTGGATCCTCTGCAGTGAATAGGTGCTTTCAGAGTCCAAACAGCTGAAAAAACATCACAATAGTGACTCCAGTCTATCGATTAATCCCCTGTGAAGCAAAAAGCTATGTGTTTATTAGAAACATTATTCAGGTGTTTTAACATCCTCCAGTGAAAAAATCCATTTCCTGTTATCTTCTCACATCAAAATTCCCCCACATATTTGTTTAGAACTGGTTTGGACTGGTTTTATATGTAAAGGGTGCTCTTTGCATATTTTATTCCTGATTCGGATAGGACCACTTTTTCACTTGAGGCAGCCATATTTTGGATAGAGGACTTGTATTTTGGCTGAATGAAACGATGGATTCATTTCTGTTAAACATGCAGCTTTGCAGCATGTGGATTACTTGTGGATTATTGTGATGATTTTATCAGCTGATTGGACTCTCATTCTGACGGCACCCATTCACTGCAGAGGATACATTGGTGAGCAAGTGATGGAATGCTAAATTTCTCCAAATCTGTTCCAACAAGAAACAAACTCATCTACATCTTTGATTACCTGAGGGTGTGAGTGAACCATTTCATAATAATATAATTAACATTTACACATTAATAATGATTTATACATCACAATTTCCTATTTCTATTGATTGCAATGAGCATAAAATCACACAAACATCAGAAGCACTGATTAGGGAACTAAACACTGCACAATCCTGCTCTGTTTTGTTGGTTTCTGAAATTAGTCGACACTGGGGTTGACAATGCTAAATAAAAGCTAACTAGCAAATATCCCAAACCCACAGGCAATTGGTTGGGAAGCACCAGCAGAGAACATTGCTTGAGGGCATCACATGGGTGTCCTATTTGGAAAGCTATTACCAGTGTTTCTTCCCATTTATTTGGGAGGTTTGCCAGCTCTGAAAAAAAAAAAGATGCAGCTCATTTCATTGTCAGTGACGCAGATGCCCCGCAACATATCGAGACCACCTGAGACCTAATTATTCTATTATCTGTATTAAAAGATGCAAAACACTAACAATGGATTTACACAGGAGATTTAATTGCTGCTGATTGGATCCCATGTCGATTTGAATAGGTTCAGCTATTTCTAACAGCCTGGGGGTATGATTATAGAGACATTGCCATGTATCATCTGACATGAGAGACTTGATTAAGCTATTGTTATGTTTTGTTTTAATAATAAGACTTGTCCCACAGTGATTTAATAAAGCATGCAAAACAATGAAACAATCATTTAGTCACAATATCCAAATTCATTAGTGTTCATAATTTGAATTTAGATATTCAGATTGTCACGTTCATTCAGAATTAAAGCTCTACAACCAGAAGAATGAACAATCCTTATTCAGACCCTGGTAATGGCCCTCATTTTATTCCTCAGGAATCTCTCTCTGACACACACACACCCCACAAACACTTTCTTACTCAAATGAGCTGTGAATTTGCATTGTTCATGTTAAGCCCCTTTCTATTGTGTGATGATTTGACTTCTTCACAGCAGAGCTGATTCATTTTAAAGGAAGGGGGCAGGGCAGACCTGGGGTGTGGAGGGGTTGAAACTGGGAATGGGAGCATCCTAAATGGGGGTTGGGTCCTCCTGTCTTCAACAGAGACTTTAGTGTTTAAAAATGCAATTATAATGCAATAAATAAAATGTGCATGCAATATCATATTACATGATTCAGTAGTAGAAAAACTCCAGGACTGCATCGGGATTAATGAATGTCTGAGAATACTTTCATTTATCAAGTTCTAAAGACCTGCCAGGGGTTTTGATTGATTTAATTCAATAGACTCATATGAAGTCCCTGCTGGAATTACTACTTTATTCACTGACTCAATTTCTCTTTTTAATTTCTCAATTGGCCTTCTGACACAGTTAAATAATTAGACTGAGCCTTTCTAATCAGTCTCAACTGAGTCTCTGAAAGGTGAGACAAATATCTTGTTAACTATGCATTCATAACTTACTACTGAGTCTTGCATTCATGTTAGACATGTTTTTCCAGAGCATTTGGCTCAATAAAGAACTGAAGAGGGCATTCAGAGTGTGTTTAACATGGTACACCGCTATAAGGAAGCGATACCATTTTAAACAAAAGGTCAATTTTTACAGGAACATACAAGTACTTTCATCATGGAAAATGACTGCTGTCTCATTATAAGCAGAAACTTTAGTTTTGAGTTGGATGAAATCATTGAATCCTTTGTCTGTTTCTCTATCTAGCTCTGCATATGATGTGCGCCTTCGTCAGAAAGTGGCCGTCAAGAAACTCTCCAGGCCTTTCCAGTCCCTCATCCACAGCAGAAGAACGTACAGAGAACTGAGACTCCTCAAACACATGAAGCATGAGAATGTAGGTGCCTCAAAAACACATGCAAACACATCGATACAACATGGCAAACAAATACCAAATGCCTAATCCTGTACAATTTTAACTCGCACAACTGCTGACAATCATGAAACAACTGAATCGAGACAAGGTTTAGAGGTACTTGAGTCACTCGTGCTTTATGTATTTTTGTAATCCAGGTTATCGGACTGCTGGATGTTTTTACTCCCGCAGCATCTCTAGAAGAATTCAATGAGGTGTGAGTGTCTGCCCGGTCACTATATCTTCATTCGTGAAGGCATAAAATAGCTTTTTAAATGTCTATAAAACTAAAATGGTACTTTGATTAAAACAAATGCAGTCAACCAATTATCCAACAATATATCTATTTTTTTATTTGCACTAAATCAGCTATAAGCTAAGACAGACTGTTTCTGTCTCTTTAGATATCTTGTGACCAACCTGATGGGAGCGGATCTCAACAACATTGTCAAATTTCAGAGACTTTCAGATGAACATGTACAGTTCCTCATTTATCAGCTTCTCCGGGGCCTTAAGGTACACTTTCAGTTCAACTTCATGTTTGAACCAGTTCCAAACTGCAGAAGCAAACTGTTTTCTTTCTTTGTGCCTCTTTTACTACGTCCTACTGTTTCTTCAAACTTTTTTTCTCTTACAAACAGTACATCCATTCAGCTGGGCTTATTCACAGAGTGAGTGCTTTTCCTCCTCCTCAGATTTAGTTTAGTCCATTTTATAGGCCACTAGAGTCTTGATTCTTTTAATATAATTACTACATATTTCAACAACATAAATGTTACAAATTTGAATTTGCACGCATGTTTGCAGGACTTAAAGCCGAGCAATGTAGCAGTGAATGAAGATTGTGAACTCAGGGTGAGTTCCTCTCGAGGCAATAAACACACACAATTCCTGAATCATCACAGTGCATTTCTTTTGTTAATTTGTATTTTTTAATCAAAACTCAGATCCTGGATTTTGGATTAGCCAGGCAGACAGATGATGAGATGACAGGTTACGTGGCGACTCGTTGGTACCGAGCACCTGAGATCATGCTCAACTGGATGCATTACAACCAGACAGGTAAAATAAGAAAACAAATATTCTTATTTTTTTTTTAATAGATACTGTAGATAGATAGATCTGCACTTAATGATCTTTGCAATATGACTATTTGTTTTACAGTGGATATCTGGTCTGTTGGATGCATCATGGGTGAACTTCTGAAGGGGAAGGTTTTGTTTCCTGGCAACGATTGTATCCTTCCTTCACTTAAACCTCCTCTTAGTATGTTTGTGTGTGGTTTTTGAGTGAGTCTTGCTTCCTGTAAAGGTAGGTGAGGAAAGCGCAGCCTAAGTGGTTCAAATTAAATTACAGAAGCTGAATATAAGAAAACAGTTTCCAAAGATGGAGGCATTGAATGGGTATCTCTCTATGCCAGGCTTTTAGCTAAAAACTCTTAACTGTTATAGAGTCCTTGACATATTTGTTCAGATATAGATCAGCTCAAGAGAATCATGGAGGTTGTAGGCACTCCTACGGCTGATGTTTTGAAGAAGATATCCTCCGAACATGTGAGAAGAGAACTATTCAGTTTGTGGTTTAACTGGTTTACCAACATTGTCTAAAGTTGTTGGATGACAGATTGACTGAAATTTATCCATCTAGGCTCAGAAGTACATCCAGTCTCTTCCACACATGCCTCAGCAGGACCTGGCGAAGATATTTAGAGGAGCAAATCCTCTAGGTAAGGCTAAAGGCCTGCAGTGCTCACATTGAGAAAGATAACTATATTAGCACCGACAGGCCATATTAGTGTGAACTGTATCCATACCGTCTGCCACTCGTAATGCCTGAGCTCTTTGATGTTTTCTGGATTTTGATTGGCTATCAATGTTTCATCAACTGGGGAAATAAGTTTAGAACCTTTCAGTGATATTGCGGTGGATTCTGATTGGCTGTCAATGTTTTTATCATTCATCATCTGACAAAAAGGATTTTGAAAGTTCCAATGACATTGTTCTTTTGCATTATTGTATCATCTTAAATTTAGAATGATTGAAAACTTTGTCACCATTTATGTTATCATCCTTGATGATATCAATTCAAAACAGAATTAGTAAAAAAATCTAATTATTTTCCTCCTTTTCAAATCTTTCCCATCTGCATTTGCCCTCTTTGACTTTAGCGGTTGATCTTTTAAAAAAAATGCTGGTGTTAGATTGTGATGGGAGGATTTCAGCCAGTGAAGCTCTGTGCCATCCATACTTTTCCCAATACCACGATCCTGAAGACGAACCCGAGGCGCCTCCATATGATCAGACCCCTGAGAGCAAGGATCGCACGCTGGAGGAGTGGAAGGGTGAGAGGAAATCTTACACTGCTTTTGCCTGGATTAAAGGTTGTAAACTAAACACTAAAACACCACCATGCTGAGGCTATTTATTCATTCAGAAAATCATTGTGAACAAGATTTGCCAAAACTGATGCCTTGTAATTCTACCTTGTAATCCAACTCGTATTTGTCACACTTTTTGTCTTTATCGAGTACTGTTTGGAATTCACTCTCTCTTTCTCCTTACACAGAGCTAGTGTTTGAGGAAGTAAGCAATTTTAAAGATCCTTCAAGTAAACCTGAAAGTCTTCAGGTTGAACAATAAAAACCAAGCGTAACTACAATCCAGGAAGATGCCGCCCCTCGCCGCTGTCTGTCTTTCAAACATACGAACTACAGGACTGGTGGATAGTATATAAAGACACCTTGCAGTCCGACCAGGGACAATGACTATGTATTTCCAAGGCATGACGCCCTTCTTTTATGTGGGTGTGTGTTCATACACACTTAATTAAGAGAGAAACACGACCAGTATTGTTTGAACATAGACACAATGTATTAATATTACAAGGTGCATGTTGTGTGTATGTGTGCAGAGTTGTGTGTTTTGAGTGTTTTTTATATTTGATGTGAGACAGGTGTCTACAGGTGAAGCAGGGTATGGTGTCTTTTATACAAGACCAAAACAAAGCAAGAGGAGGAGAAAAATGTTTACAATGTTGGATGGAGTGAGATGCGCGTTTTAGAAAGGGTCATATATGCATCAATGTACAAAAGTCTCTGCATAAAACTGAATCGGTTACATAATCTGTCTTTGTTCGTTTTGCATCTGCCAGGCTTTCTGATTATAACATTCCTCAAAT
>JAUCMT010000087.1:1812732-1841787 GCA_032357475.1 Enteromius thamalakanensis
TTGTTCTATTTGATAATGTTCAGTGCTTTGCTACAATCTGTATTGTAAAAAGCGCTATATAAATAAAAGTGACTTGAATTGACATGAACTACTTTGATGAGTACTACTAATGGACTGCCTTATTAACCTTTCTAAAAAATCCTTAATGTTTACTTACAGTTTACTGATAATTAAATCCATTCCCCAAGTTTCAGCATGATCAAATATGTTACCGCAACAGAATCTCATGGTAATTCATAGCTATTATATGCTTACTTTTATCTAAAAATCGCGCATTAAAGTAGTAACTCAATAAGTAATTTAATAGCATAATCAAACACAGATTAAGCATAGCTTTGTCTTTGACTCATGTAGGAAATGTTATACAATCAGAACTCACCTGATGAAACGGTTTCTTCCGGGTGATCCAGAGAACTCAGCACCGATGGAAGACCAACAGGAGAGAGCATTAACTGCTTTGTGTTCTGAAAAGTTTCAATAAGGCATATATTAACAACAACAAAAGATTATTAATGTATTAGCCCGTATGTATTAGGCCTTTATGTTTACACATAAATGTACTCATAGAAGAGAAATAAAACTATTGCATGTAAAAACTCAAAGCATTTTCTCCTTAATTGCTTTATTTTTATACACATCAATATTTCCACATATGGTCAATGCTTATATTGCAATATATTAAAATATATAAGCACTAGTTTACCAAATATGAAAATGTATTATTGTTTCATAAGGCTATAACAAGTTGGTCTGTATTTGTATTTGTTTTAGTTTTTTACTTGACACTAAATAATGAGTCGTTATAACCACAGCAACAGCACTGTCGATTTACATATCAAAAATTGCATCCTTGAGTTATGACTGAGTGACATAATTAGATTGACAATTAAGACCCCCGTTTAATTTTTGGCAGTTCAAATAATCTTTTAACATCACTTGAAAAGCAAATATTCGTATTTCAAATCCTCACCCAGCGTTGTAACGTTTGAAATGACAGTCAAAGATGTACAGGTGAGCGCGAGGCACGTCAACAAACACCTCCACCACATCACGTGATGCGTTACCGGACGTATCACGTGATGTACCCTGTGCAGTTCTACGTAATTTTAATCTATCAACAAAAACGTCGACATTATTGTTATTATTATTAACATATATTTAAAAAAAAAATCTTAATATTATTGTTTGTCAAGGCACTTGCTTTTAATGTACCAATTATATGTAGAAAAGTATTATTAATACATAAAATATATTTATAAAGAAGAAACTAAATTTCGTTCATGAGCTCATGCATTTTTTTATACATATAAAATTAGTTTCACAACACAACTAGTTCATTTTCGACTTGAAATATAAAACTTAAGACTTAAGTACATCAAGTAAGTCACCAAAAAGTGCCCATGACAATATTGATATAAACATTAAATGTACATTTAAAAATAAACTTTCAAAGTGGAATCATCAGAGATGATTTCTTACGGATTATTTCCCCTACGACCACAGAGTGGCAGTACAGACCAAGCTTGAACTCAAACAAAGCCAGTCACATTATAGTAGTGACCTAACTACTAAAACACTCCACAATCGACTGGAATCGTTTTATCAGCTGCATTGTTGCATTTCCTTGCACTCCTTGCCCTCTTCTTGGCTTTACTTTCTCATTCTTTCTCTCTTGGCTCTTTCATTTGAGTCTTTTCAGCTGACCTTGGCTAGGACTTAATATTTAGCTTGTAGGTCACATGGGGTGAGGAAACAAACTAACAGGTCCACTGTGTTATTGTGTCCAGTTGAGGAAGCAGGTTGCAGAATTACTGCAGATGGTCAGTGTGATGTATGTCTAGCAGGTGGAACGTGGGATAGATGGGCCAGTTCATGGACACTGTGTATCCGGCTGAAAAAAAAAGCTGATTTCCACACACACACACACACACAGACTAAGACTAAACATTTGTCAGTGTGACCTGACATATTATGAACAGGAGCATCAGCTCTATTACATTATTCTTTTACAAATTATTGCCTATATTACATGTCTCCCAAATTTGGCAATTTTGGCCTGTCATGGCACACTTTGTATCTTAATCATTGTATTTTTTATGTCTACCGAGTAATTTTTTGCTTAATGTATTTCTGATCTTTCAGTTTGGTTCCCATGCTTCTGCTTGTCTTTCACACGTCTCAGATATCGAGCTAAAAGTGAAACATCTCTCATTGTCAAGGTCTCTTGGGGGATGGGGGGAGTTGTTAGCCAGAGAAAGAGGGGAGAAACAGAAAAATGAAGAGGAGAATAAAGGAATAAATGCCAGGGAGGGAGGGTGGAAGCAGAGAGCGATAGAGAGAGAGGGAGTGTGTCCCTGCCAGAACTCACGTAGACCCACAGCTGCAGAGTCTTTCTGATCCCAGCACCTCCCTTCGCCCCTCTGTCACACTCCCAGCGTTCAAAACGTGTGTGTGTGTGTGTGTGTGGGAGGGCGAGAGAAAGCTTATTTGTAGGTCAAGCTGTTTGAATAACCTGATTGTCTGGGTGGCACCACAAAAAACTTTGCAATCAACATATGCAAGTGTATGCGGCCAACATGTGCTGCTTTTTAAAGCATGGTTAATATACGCCCCAGCTCAGAATAGACATCTATGACATGCATACGTGTAGAGCGGTGTCTTGTATGACATCAGCCTATCTTCAGCATGCTTATTTGATCAATGCCTAATTCTGATTGGTTGCTGCTTTCCTCGTTTCATGACTGGATTACTGGGATTGGTCACTGGTTTGCTTTGTTGATGAATTGGCTTTGTTTCGATTGGTTGCAGCTCTAAAAGCGTTAGATTTACATTACTTAAATGTAATTTCCAGTCATTACTGCTAAATTATCCTTAAAATGGCCCCCTATGCAATGTTGAGGGGTCTTGGGTCTGTATATGAGTCTACTTCAATAGCTCCTTACCAAATAAATGGATTTAACAATGAATTTATCATGTGATATCAAAAGAGACCAGCCACTGAGTATTATGAGAGACATGCATGTGTATATGGGTACAAGCATATATAGTTTAGGGGTCATATAATACAAAAGTATTAACAAAATGAACACTGATTTGAATTAAAGAGATATTATTACCAAAAATAAAATATCTGTCATCATGTAGCCATATATTCCAAACCTATAGGACTTTGGTTAATCTTCAAAAAAAAAAGTCACTCTAGTGGTAGCCAAACTTAAAATGAGTCGAGTGCTTTTAAAGAGAGCAATAAGATACTATTTTCTTATACTCCAGCCATCATAACTTCATAATTATTTTTACAGTGTGTGAGGAACAGTGTGTGATTTTGGCTTCAAAGATTAACCAAAATCTTATTGGTTTTGGAACATGACACTGTAAATGATTTTTGTGAAAGTTCTCATTGAAAATGGTCTTAACACTGATTTTGTTTCAGTATAAAGAACAGAAATGAACTTGGGTAATCTATCTCTTTAAGGATTGCACTTAGGCATATCCAAGTTTTCATGCAATGATATAAGCATTTATTTTGTCTGCTTACAGCATATCCTCACACCTCTGTGTTAACTGAACAAAGCAAATATAATTTGTGCACATTAATTATGCAGCTGAAGTGCTCCATTAATCAGGCTGAGTTTGTTAACAGGACATTTGGACACTGGTCATTGCGTTAGAACATTCTGTGATCATCAGAACACTGCTGTGTTCGACTGCCATCATATATATATATATATATATATATATATATATATAATACACAGGAATATGAAACATAGCAAAGCATGCTGTCAGTGCCGTAAAACATGGCTAAGAAAGTTCACACTCACTCATTCATTGTAAGAGCATCTGCTAACTGAGTAAACAAAACCAAATTTAGCAGCAGCTTAAACTTCTGATATTTTAAAGCATGCACTGACTCAAGGAGTGACTATTTTTAGCCTAGGTCGTAATTTCAAGGTTTCCTAAGGAGAGTCCAGCATCGTGCTGGTAATCGGTGATGCCAGCTGGCTGTCTGGGAGCTGGTGATTCTGACATTGATAGGCTCCTACAACAGAGGGGCATCTAATTACACATTGTCTCAAAACGATCAGCAGTCTCTGTGAGAAGAGAAGATTCATTCAGACACCTGTAATTGACTGTACATTAATCTTAATCATTATGACATGGGGGGGGGGGGGACAAGAGACAAGGCACGAGACAAGACAGGAACAGAATGTAACACATTAACTTTAAACCAGTAGTGCACATCCAAATATATTTACACATGTAATAAAATAGTAATTATCCTAAGTATTGTACTTTGATTTGAGATATTATATACCGCCTCGATTCTTAACCACTGTTTACCACGTCCTGTGTTTGATAAACCTGATATGAGGTAACACGTCATTGAATTTTGAGTATTTAATTATCACCTGTGTCCCGAAACTGTGAGAAACTGAGTTTACAGTAAGCCAACACATCTTAGGTATTCCATTTCTCTCAGACAGAAGATTTTCTGAATGAATCTGCAGGCTGTGTTGACCTAGCTTTGCTGTGTTTCTCGCTGCAGCTGGTTCCCGTAGCGACAGCAGACATGGCAAGCTGCACGTTGCCACGCCGCTGAGCTCAGAGCTCAGAGCCAGACAGTCAGCTGACTAGAGAGAGAGAGAGTCAGTCTATGAAAGGATATGGCTGAGAGTTGTAAAGCGAGTGAGAAAGAGAGAGTGAACGAAGGACTTTGTAAGAACGTGTTATGTAGTCTGGGGCCAAAAAGAAGAAATGGGGTTGAATTGAAAGAAACTGAGAGGGGAACTTTGAAAGGGTGTGGAAAAAGAGAGAGTCAGAGTACAATGCACATAATGACAGTATTTTCTGACCAACATTTGACAGATCCAGTACGACCAAAACCACAGTACTGTGCAATATATAGATCTATCTATATAGCGGGACAGTTGAAATTCTTCTAATACATAATACCATTTAATATTTGGAAACACTTTAGGGGCCTTTGGTTGCTTATTAACATGCATATTATTAAAATATTAGCCATTTCTTAGTTGTAATTAAGAAAATATTAATGCCTTATTCAGCATGACCTTATCCTACACCTACCTAAACTCAATAACTACCTTACCTTACTAACTATTAATAAGCAGCAAATTATTAATGTATTAAGTGAAAAGTCATAGTTAATAGTGTTACCTTTTCCAAAGTGTTACAACAAACGTTGCTAATTCCCTTATTAATGCATTATGTATGCATATGTGTGTGTATCTACAGTATATATCTATAAGATTGCTGTTTCAAACGTTCTAACAGTTTCAGTAAAGCTAACGTTCAAATAGTGAGGTGGGAAATGCTTTCCATAATTTATGCAGAATTTAACAGAAAAATATGGATTTCATTTTGGATTTAAAAAATGGTAAAGGGATGATAGTAATATTAGTCCTCTGGGCCACCAAAAGCTGAAACATTCAATCTGGTGTTCCAATTCTATGGCATTTTACGGAACTTTCAGCAGAATTTGACTGGTGTTTGTATGTTTAGAGGGATAGTTCACTCAAAAAGGAACATTCTGTCATCATTTACTCACCTTTCAAACTGTTCTAAAGTGTTGTTTGGTGAAAGATGTTTTGAAGAATGCTGTAATATTTACTGGTGAAACGATGATGTTTAAAAAGCCTGTTCCACCAAACAATGAAATATTCTGTCCCAATCCTTCAGAAATCCTCAGAGATACCAGAACAACCCCATCCGTAACTCAAATATACGACTACCGGCATGATATATGCATGTAATTTGAGTTTATGTGTGTGTGACTCAAATGTTTGATTAATAGCTGCTGTCAGATTATAAGTCATCACAGTTGCACTGAATTATGGCTAATAACAGTGAACAAACTAGCACTCCTCGCTTAGACTTCAGAAGGTCTAGAAATAGGAAACACAACCTCCTTTGTCTTCAGTGAACATGCGTATGTCAACACCCACGAAGGGGATGACAGAATTTGGCCTGTTCGCTTGTTTAATCTAAATGTTTATGTTGGAAAATAGGAGAATCTGCTCAGGATCTCCTAGTGCCAGGAAAACCTGTCGGAGAAGGGAGTGGTTAATCTTTTAAATACTCAACTCTTTCAGGTTCCATCTTGCAAAAACCTACTGTAAATATGAATTATTTGCCCATTGTTGGCTATCATGGCCACGTGAGAAAGGGGGAGAGAAATCTTTTCTGATGCTAAGCCAGAATAGTCCGGGAGGTTGTGTGAGAGTTTTCAAACAGCCAGTGATCATTTTTATGGCCTGTAATATCTGAACTGGAAAGGTGAAAGGATGTTCTATAAAGGCCAGTATCTGCTGACTGGTCCAGCCGCTCTTTAAATAGCCCACTGTCCACTATGTCCTGCTCACCACAGGCACAATTATGCCTTTTTAAAACCTCGGCACAACACTCTCACTGTGACCTCACCAGATGACACACACCTGTCAAACTCAAGTGTTAAAGTCGAGCAGCACATGATCGACATCAGAGGAATTCTGCTCTCTAATCGCTCAGGGACATGCAGGTCAAGGTTGCATAGAGTGACAGCCAGCCACTGTTCACGTCTGTTTCTGAACATGTAAACCTGTCAGGTTAGGCCAGTTCTAAACTTTCCCAAGGCCATTTTTACATCATTTCTGTGTATTGGATCCAAGTATGGTGAAACGCTGAGAGAGTATTTTTAGTCTTATTGTTAGCTAAAAGCATGATTAAATTAGCTGAAATATTTAATACACAGGTATCTGCTGGAAATTCTTTGAATGATTGGCATTTCGATTTAAGTAAAGCTGGAATAAAATACAAACGTCAGATGAAAAACTAAACAAAAATTGGAAATGCTACTTGAAATATGAAAGATACAAATATATGTGATAAATACATTTCTGAACTATTTTTAAAAAATCTATCAAATTAAATTGAGATGAAATAAAGTAGAAATATTAGACAAACAAAAATTAGAAACGCTAAAATGCTATATGTTCAAGTTGAAGGACTAAAATACAAAACTACAACTGAGCTAAATTAAATTAACTACATACATTTTATATAAAACATAAGTCATCATTTACTCGCCCGTGTGCTGTTTCAAACCCATGACTTTATTTCCTTTAAGCAGCACAAAAGACTATCATTGGCACATTGTTCAAATGCACATTAAATGTATGCATTTAGCAGATATTCATATTGTACTCAGTATGTTTCTGTGGGAATCAGACCCAAAGAATGATGACAGGGCAGCCAAACTCCGAAATGACAAAAAAAAGGGCCATAAAAGTATAATAAAAAGAGAAATACTCATGCTTTTCTTTTCCATATGTGAAAGCTCCAGAAAAGCAATATAAATTATATATATATATACACACCATAAAATGTTTAAAAAGCCTTATTCACGCTCATTGTAAAAACAACAACAACAACAAAAAACAGCAGTACACACATTCAAAAAAGTTGCATATCTGAAACTATGTTGCTATAGTGGCAGAGTTTTCATTATTGGGTGAGCTGTCTCTTTAAAGCCTGCTATCTGTTGAATTTATCACTGTTGGGACTTTTGCTCCATGGAGCTTCTGGTGGAGGTAAGTAAACACAGGCTGTTTCCTACATACATATTCAATCCGCATATATATTATATATGCATAACTCCAAAGGGAAGAGAGAGACTTGTTCAAGTATACATTTCTCTACATTTTTTGAATGCCTTAAGGTTGTTGAGTACTGATTGTAAATTCTGTGCTTAAAATACCTTCAACGTTTCTCACTGACCCATTTTCATAACCCTGTTTGAAATGGTTTGCAAGGTGACTTGGAGCCAAACATTGTTTAGATTGGTTCTCAGTGGAGGTCCAGAATCACAGGAGTTCAAACAGACCCTCCACATCAACCTTCAGCCTCTGAGGGACGACGGCAGCGGGAAAACACACTAAATATTAACCAGCAAGAGAAAGAGTTCTTACATAAGCGTGTGTGTGTCACTGAGCTAGTCGAAGGTTAATGTATTACCTGTTTGGCTTCACATTGCTCTTCTCCTCTATATAGTGAAGATCCAGACTGTCCATCTGGTTTCTGTCAGGGAGAGCGAGAGCTATTGGCTGTATCTTTTAACGTGAATTGTCCTGAGAGTTAGTGTGACAAAGTTGGATTTAACAGCTAATATATTAAATAACTTCCAGGTGGAGTTCAGTGTAAATTTCCAGTCTGCAGTCTATGTTATTCTGCTGACGGTGTGTGTCCCAGCATCCTTCCTGCTTTATAGAGAACATCTGCACAGGGGACAGTTTGGCTGACTGGCCCGGCTGGTGCACCTGGGATGACTCGGCCTCAGGAATAAATAACTTCCTGTGCAAAAAGCAGTTTTGAAATCATGTCAACAAAAAAAAAAAAACTTTTGTTAACCTTGGGGTGTTCAGGTCGATCAACAGCATGTAAGCTGTCAGTTACAGCAAAGATAACATTTTTCTCGTCTTGTCAGTTTGGAAAAATCAGTTTATAGAAATACATTCATAACGGCAGTCTATGGGGCATGAAACTGCACTCGGATGAATGTTCAAATATACACTTTTGAGAAGGTACAGCCAAACTAAACGTTATGTGTGCTAACATGAGACTAGTATGGTAAAATTGTTTATTAATCTTGTTACTCATTCAAAGTTTGTGCTATATTAAATTTTTCAACTCCTGTAATGACTGTGTAAAGACATTGTAGGATACCAAAAAGTGTCTTTAAATACAAATCCATTTGAGGTCAGTAAAAAAAATGTAAAGGTTGTGTTAAATTGAACAAAAGTGACAGTAAAATTATTTATAATGCAAAACAATATTTGACTGAATTTTTATGTATCAAAAGATCCTGAAGTATCACGTTTTTAAAAAAAGATGAAGCAGCACTATTTTTAACATTAGTATTACTGATTTTTGTTTCATTGATTATGACTTTTTAATTAAATAAATGCAGATCAAAACAAGCTTCTTTCATAAACGTCTGAAAGATATATATTCACATTACAAGAAGTTTGTACTCTGAACGAATTTAACGCTTGAATGTATGTAAAAATGAACACAGACATGCATTACAAATACAAACAACATTTCTGCTGTGAATGCCTCTGGATAGCCTTGACCTTTAGACTGACATTATTATTAAGTGCTATAATTTTCTATAAGATATTATTTCTTCTTACAAACTGAGGGACAAGTCAAAGGGAACTTTTCCGATGAAATCCAAAACATCTATACATTTTACTGTATAAGCAAACCTCAAACATTCCCGAAACTAGCTCTCAGGATGTTTCTGTGGAAAACCGGCAAATCGGAATAAGCAAAAAGTGCGCAGTTTTCTTTTTCGTGGGCATTGTTTTGGCATCTTGCCACAGGAGGGCGATGTTTTATTGTCAGAGGCCCATCTCTAGAGACAGTGGGACATCTTAACATTGCCTTCTCAAAGCCCTGATGAACGTTTCCTAGTCTTTGTGCCAGAGCGTTGGCATGAGATCAACTGAGCAACCGCATGAGTCAGCTTAACAGATTTTAACAGAACAGGATAAGCCACAGTCACTTCCACTGTTCAACTGCATCTGACCTACTCTTATCAGCATGGTTGGCTTGTCCATTAGCATTGAATACTTAATGCAAACTCAAACAGCAGTGATATCTAGACAGGATTTCCACTGATTGGTGTGTTACCACATTATCACATTACTGTATTGATTTTAAGATAGTAACACGCAGTTCCTAGAAACTTCAGGGGTGCTTCTGTCCATCGTCCTTGCTATGTTAAGTCCACTGTAGGTCATCAACCGTAGGGGGAGGGTTTGTTAAAATGGGATATTAGTATACGTGTCGATCAGAAAGATGTGAGCATACATGGATACCCACACCAGCCAACACCTCAGCCCATTGGGAGTCAAATGCCCAGCTGTCCAATTATTGCTGGTGTATCTATTCATAATTATAGAATACATTTTTTTTCTTAGATGGGTCGCTAAAGACAAAAGCCATGAAACGCTGAAAAACAAATTGCCATATAATTTACTTCAAAACAAGTTTTTCTTAGAAATTGTTAATCATTTTTAAAATTAATTACACAGAAATAGCAAGTAACACAAAAAATGAAAGTTGAAAGGAAAATATTTTCCCTTAGAAAGCATACATAATAAACTTTGCTTTATTTACATTGTATTACTTTTTTGGACTTTTTCATTGAACAAAATTCCTATAGACTTTATAAGCAATTGCAAGTTACTGTAAAAAACGTTAAACAAAATCTAACCATAAAAAGGTTTTGACATCAGTATGTTTGCATAGAAGACTATAATCACCTAATCGCTATGATTCTGATTAGCCATAGAGCCACAGTGTAAAAAAACCTAAGAGTTTAGTTTTAGGTTACGCAATGTTTGCTCAGTCCTGCAATAATGGTTTTTTAATCTCAGCTTGTTTTCATGAGCAAAAATATCTCTGCACGAGCAAATGAGAAACACACTCTCGTAAGTATTTGCACACTCACAAAAGGTTTCGATATGAAAGTGTTTGGCCTTTGCAGAGTGCTTAATAACTACAGGTCCGCGTGACACGCTGCTCTGAAGTAATTGTTACATGTGGAAAATCTGAGTGCCGTAAAACCAATCACATGACCCCTACCTTCATCCATGGCCAAATATTTGCTGTGCCAGGCCCTCTGGCCTTAATGGCTCAGTGTTTTCCTTACAGACGTGAGCAATGCGGCATGATTGAAATCCATTACTGCCATTATGCTGAACACACAGACTCGACATGCATAAGTCTAATGACTCTGCAGTCTGACTCCATCTGTCTCTCCACCTATTCTTAGGTATTGGCGTTTCTAGCACCTGCTAAATTGAAGTCTAGATGAGCTTTGGGATGGAGGAGGCAGACATACTGTAACTGTTGACAGCTATACCAGTATAGCATCTCCATTACAGTGAGCAGTGACTTCCTGACACATTTTCAGTTTCCCTTTAGTTTCCAGTCCTAATACCTCATCATTGTGCAAACGAGAGTCGGGAAATGGTCTAAAATAGTCCAGATTTGATCCTGGCTTTCTCGGCTTCAAGAAACAGCCATTAATGGTTCTTGTTAATTAATATTTGGCTTACAAAACCAACTCATTATTCTTCTAGACATCTGACCTAAGGCTTTCTGGAAGTGATGTTTCTTAGAGAGGCATTGCTGCTCACCTCACACGCTTCTTTGCTGTGGTCTTGATTCGGAGATCAAGAACAATAGAATATATAATTCCAAACACCTTTAATATCCAAAAACTTACAACATTAAGATCTAAGTTGGCGTCTTTTTCCAGCTAAATGGCTGAGTTGGCGTCAAACCGTGCATTTGCTCTCATCCATCAAACTATTAAAAAGCCATTTGTGAAATTAGTTAACGTTTAGTGTAGTTATGAAACAAAAATTATTGTAAAATGCATGTGTTCATCTAAATCACATGACAATCTCAAAGACATTTAACGTCTATATATCGTTTGAAAAGAACATACTGGAGATTAATTAAGGGTCGTTGAGTTTTTTGGGATTTTTGAAGCACCTCATCCAACAAAAACACTTTATAAACCTCTGCAATGTAAAAGCCAAAGCATTATAGTGTAATTCTTTATCTATGCTCTAGGAAAATATTCTGAGACAGACTCTTGCTCAAGAGATGATAGATTCTCAGCATCTCTTTGAAAGGACGTGGAATATTTCATTTCTGTGACAGCTACAATTACATATATTTCTATTTAGGGACATTTGTATGCACAGGAAAGCTTTTCCACAGGAAGACTAAGACACACACAAACACAAACTCCTTTAAATGAACCAGGGAAACCGCACTGAGTCACTCGGTTTTCAAAGAACGCCTTCATTTGGTTTTTTTGTCCTATCTTCTGTCAGTGGACAAACTGCTGGTTTTGGTCACCTTTGGCCTGAAGTTTACACACACATACAAACACACACCCGCTTTATTACATCATGATAGGAAATGCCAAAATGTGGTGCAATATACAACATTTTTGGGGGGAAGTTCAGAGTTTCTTTTGCAACTCATCAACTGAAAAAACACCAACAATTGTTATTACACATATTATGATTACAGATTTCTTTTTACATGGTTCCTTGCACAATACTGTTATACCCTTGAAACACTTTTATAGTGCATGATTTGTAAACTAAAACAGTTTTATGTTTGCATCACATAACCAGATTTAAATGGCTTTGCAAGCATAGTAAACTTGCTCAGTAGCGCACTTGACGCACTCAGGTTTAAGGCCTGTGAAACACAAGTCATGATAAAAGAGCTCAAATATTTATTAGATGAATAAAAGTGCATGTTTGCATTTTAACTCACATTTGCTTTTTTTAACACTGTTGGTTAAATTATATTATCGTTTTTTCAAACATAATAAAATATTAAACTTTAAGCATCACTCATTGGATATTTAATTTCCAAGCTGCCATGATACCCAACATAAAAATCTTTTGCCACAAACACTATTAACCATTTTAGAGAAGACTGGCTTATACCGCCTTTTACTGGACATTTTGCAACAGAACACGCTATAAGAAACACAATATTATCTTACAAGCTCATTTTTCCAGTGAGCTTGGGATGCAATTTTTTGTTTTGTTTTTTATGGTTAGGGGTTGGTTTAAATCACTAGCAATACTGAAACAAACTAAACACTGCAATATGAAACATGTGAAACAAATGTGTGTGAAGCAGCATGTATAATGCTGTAAGTGAGTGTTGGCCTGCGGTTGGGAAAATATCAGAGCCATATTTGCCCAAATGGAACGCTCACACTCCACTACATAGAGACGCCACAGCTATAAATGGAAGATCAGGCCTGTGAGGCAGAGAAACCATGAGAGAATGAGAGAGGGAGTCCCTCTACAGCAGCAACAGATCTCCCACACAGAATCTGCACACTGACCAAAGAAAAAAAATAAATCATGCTTAATATCTAATAGTAAATGCATGTGCTGAAATTTATCAGGTATGGATGTTGCAAATCTATGGAAATCTGCATAAAAGCTGCAGAGTAATGCTTCATCATTTAACAAACATGGACAAGTAATAACTGGGTATATAAAGAGACATAAGGTTTGTTCAAGTGCAATTTTGTATTTTTAAATAGTCAATTCAAGTGCACTTTATGTGATATATTTAGTCCCTTCTGTGAGCCGGGTGCTGAAACAATGCAGAAAGCATGTGCATGTCATTCTCAGTGAGACAGCCTGCTCACAGCACAACTTACAGAAGCACTAATCCATTCTTTTTGAAAACGCACATGCAATGTAAAATTTAATTTTATAAAGAGTGTCTCAAGCTATAATTATGCCAGTGAAACAACAGACAATCTAGTTATTGACTGTGCACTTTAGAAATATTTTACTTAGTATTTTTGTATGGTTTTCTCTAATACAAATTACAACAAATCCAAATCCATTTACTTGAAGGTAAATGACTAAAGATATATGCTTTCAGGAAAAATATATGAAAATTAGTTAAAAAAAAAAAGATTTGGGGTCAAAGAAATAAACCTGATTTTATTTTTTCAATGCACTGCAAAAAATAAATTTAAAAAGTAGTATTTTGTAGTTCAAATGTATTTGAAATACTGCCCATCCCTGGATGCATTCACCTGACGTTTTTTTCCTCAAACTTCTAACAGTCTCAAAATGTTTTTTAATTTTAATTATGCTTCACTAATTTTCCTTGTAGTATGTGCTTGGATCGTCTTCTGCTGCAGTGTGACAGTAACCTCAGTGACATCTATGCACATTCCCTCTCTCTCCTTCCCCCTATTTCTGTCCCTCTCTGTTACTCTTTCACCCTCTTCTTTCTTTGAGCATTCGGTGTGACATATGAGATCAGGCCACTTTTACCCGACATATGCACACACACACAAACACACTGTGATGGTCTGCCAGAGGTTATAACTCACCTCTGTGTTTTTCGGCCATCCCACGTCCTCCCAGCCAAACCCCCAGCAGTGGTGATCGGGCCATCCGGGCCCTGGAGGAGGGGGCTGAGGCTCATGGAGAGGCCTCTCATAGCAGGCATGACTGAAGCATCTGCAGGGTCACGTTACAGCCAGGAACTCTCGGCCCCCTGCATAGCCCTGTCATTTTTCCATCTCTAAGGCCCACGGTGATGACATCGTCCCTAAGCACAGCACACAAAAGGGTCACAGGTCTGTAAGGTGAGAGCACACTAATAAAAGGATATTGCAAACGAAAGGGAAAGTTTTTCAAAGAGAGAGTGTTTCTTTTGTGTGTCAGAGCGAGAGACAGGTGCAAGTAAACACCGGCTCACTTGCATTGTAAACTGCAAATAAATTTGATGTCAATATAACTTATTGTTTAGGTTTTAAACACAAAAACAAGTTTTTGAAAAAATGCTTATCTGCTCTTGGAAGAACACTGCTATATTCTAATAATATTTTGCAACATAGCCATACAATGCAGCATATGATGCACAATAGCAAAATAAACAGGGTTTAAACAGGGAGGAAAAATGCTTCCCATATCTTTGTTATTGATGTCAAAGGTTGTGCATCTAATCAAATTCTTTGAGCACAATGTCAGTTTGGTAAACTAGTCAAATTAGCCAGATGCTATCATGGTCTTGCCATCATCCTTGAATTAAAAAACAGCAAAACTACACATAAAAAAAACCCTAAAATTATATTAAATATGAATTCAGTGAGGGTAACAATGTACGGGCCAAAATGTAAACTCATAAACTCATCAAACTCAAAGTAACGTGAGGAAAACCAAAAAATCAAGCCTGCATTTGTTAAGTTTTTCCAAAGGACAGTAATGGAATCTTAACATATTATAACAATATTAATATAGAAGTGCAATTTGTTTTTAAGGACATGTTTGTTTAATTTTGCATAGCAAACAATTGTGGGTCCCCACGTGAATGAATGAATGAATGAATGAATGAATGAATGAATGAATGAAGCATTTATATACCGCTTTTATGGCCATACACCCAAAGCGCTTTACAATCACGTGACATCCAATATAAAATCTATATCGTGAAACAAAACTATTTGCTATTTGGGAAGCACTGATGCATGAAAGAAGAAAAAAAACTTTATTATATGATTTTATATTATATTTGCTAGAGTTTCTTAAAAAAAAAATAATAATAATAATTAAATAAATAAATAAAAATAATGATATATATATATATATATATTTATACAGATTTGTTTAAAAAATCTTGCTGGGAAGTGTGTGATAAACAAAGATTAAAATAAATTAATTAATAAGCCTCAAGTGACGATTAAAATGTTTTATCTTAAGGTGAAAATGTTACATAATTTCCCAACATAAGTGTGTTAGCTGGGTAGCGTGTGATAAAGAGTGAGACAGGAACAGTCAGTATAAGAGTGTCGGTGAAGTGGTGAGGTCAGGTCAGTATAAGGGTCACATACTTTGAGCTGATTTATTACACTGTTGCAGTTCCGCTTTGATTCTGCTCATGCAAAGGTGAAGCAAACATCTGTATAGTGGCCTCTCTCTATTGTGTGTGTGTGTGTGTGTGTATGTGTGTGTTTATACAGATATAGCTAAAGGACAAATTGTCTCCAGAAGTTACTTTTACATCCATTTATTTTTATCTAATTTTAACGTGCTAGATGATTATAGCAACAAAGCAAAGTCTAATGAGATCCGTGTGTGTGTGTGTTCAGCCTGTCTGTGTGTTTCCACTTGGAAGAAAGCAGACACTGCGCTTTCTGCACAGCTGATCGCATACCGGCCCATTTCAAAGCGTCCAGATACAACCCGAACCCTGGACGAGCACCAAAAAACGCTTTATAACCTTTATAAACATACACGCGCACACACAGACACACATTAAGATCTGTCAGTCAGACCTCCAGCCACTGGGGCACAAATGTTTGTAGCTGCGGTATGACTCCAGAGACATGCACACAATGCGTCTGACCGAACGATCATTCTCTTGTTTAAACACACACACCACACTGTTTCAGTTGAGACATTTGATATTTCAAGATTTGCTGTCCATGGTTTAACTGATATACATTTGCTTCACATAATGATAACTGATGGACTGGAGCTGTGCTGTTTGGACTATCATCCTGACGGCACCCATTCACTGCAGAAGATCCATTGGTGAGCAAGTGATGTAATGCTACATGCTGTATCTCCAAATCTATTCTAATGAAGAAACAAACTCATCTACTTCTTGGAAGGCCTGAGGGCGAGTAAACCTTCAGAAAGGTTTCATGTTTGGGGGAACTATTCCTTTGAAAGTGCTATTTTTGTTTCCATGGGTTCTTTTAGAAAATAGAATGATTCTCAAGGTTCTTTACACCAATAAAGAACATTTACACTTGAGAATGTAGCCTTCCCTGCAAGACAACAAAAAGGTACAATAAAGTTACTCAAGTCTTCCGAAGCCATTCTATAGTTTAGTTTCAGAAATAGCCTGATCACGGTCATGATTCACTAAAGATCTTGCCTTCCACCCAGCTTTAAATTCCACATGTTCAAACCTGATGTGATTCAAGCAACATGAGGGTGAGTGCATGATGACAAAAAGTTCATTTTTGGGCGAATAATCCCTTCAAGCAATTTAAGATTTCCTTCCTGCACTTCTTGCTCTGTCAAATATCAACAAACTCATTTATTCATGAAAACCTGTAGTAAATAGTATTGTAAAGTCCATTTGGGGCCAAAAGTAAACTCAGGAGAACACAGACCTGAAGGTATAGTTTTAAAACCTTTAAAAACAACTTTTATATTTTCTTATTTAAAAATGGAGAGATTGCATATAGTCTTCTGTTGTTTTTATATAAATACTATAAAGCCCTATCCACACCCTACCAGTGTTCATTTATTACAATTGTTATTATATATAGAAAGGTTTTATTTTTATATCTTACATGTAATTTTTTTAAGTAACAATGAACTATATGAATATATAATATATACTTAACGATGTATATTAGGGCTGTATATATCGAACGATATATTAATGCCCATCTCGTCGGTAAAGCCCTTCTTTGCTTAGCGCTAAAACTTCGTCAGCTGTGTTTAAATGCAGCGCCAGTTTATGAACAGAGCCGTAGATCACTGAGAAGCTGCGCCATTGAATCAGCCGCGAAACTAACGCGCAGCTTCTCGGTGATCTACGGCTCTGTTCATTAACTGGCGCTGCATTTAAACACATTTAGGGCTAATCAAAGAACCGGCTTTACCGACAAGATGCGCATAATACATCGTTCGATATATATCGCCCAGCCCTATATATTATATATTATTTTTATAAAACATTTTATAAAGAGGTAATAGGAAGTTTACCTCAGTAATGGATAAAACATTTTTTGTAGGTACACAAACACAAGCACTACAAAGTTCCTTTTATGAGGCATCACACTGTATATGGTGTGCTGAGAACATTCATACAGCTTGGTGTAGGAGTGTTGTGTATGTCTGATTTCAATGAGTATACATTAACATTCGACACACTTTATTTCTGCTGGCCATTAACTAAATACATCAACACATGTGGCCGAACAATATATAAATCAAAAAAATGTATTGCCCACGGTCTCTTTAGTGCATCTCAGCGACCACCCAAGCACAGATGCATCTCTGCATAAGATCATGTGTTTACACCTGCGACTTCAGTCTTGGTTGGGAAGCTGTTTTGTCACTTCAGATAAGCTGTATCGCTCAGTGTTGATTTCATGGAAACACCACAGCTATGGTGGTGTTTAGTACTCATAAACATCTGAATCACGCTTCCCACAAGCTTGTAAATATCTCTGATGCTGATAAAAAGCGACTGGATACTTTGACTCAGGAAAGCATGTCATGACAGACTCTGGCTTGCGCATTTGGTAAAAAAAGCAAAAGGAAATAAATGTGAAAAAAGTGAAAGCCGATTAAGAGCTAATCTATGTAATTAATAAAATATTATAAGCAATATGGTGCAAATAACTAAAGGATTAGTGAGGAAAATCAAAGCTCTGTCCTGGCTGGCAGGAAAGTACGAAACATAAAATAATCAAAATAATACAATAAACCATTATTTATCATGGTAAACTGATAAAACATATCATAAAATATTAAGTTCTCACATTCACGCAGATGCATTACAGTGATGAGAATTACAAAAAATGATGTCACAATGTCATTTTTAGACTTCATTTGGAGTCAAACATGAACATAGATTCTTCCAGATGCACTAACATTTTTATAATAACTAAAAAAACCTGATACTTCTTCTAATGTACACAAATAATCACATGCATGCACATAAAATGATGAAAGCTCTTTATTAACCATTAAAGCTCTTTCAGTCATCTTTAATGTGGGAACACCCAAACACAGAAACACTGGGATCAGCTCAGCCCTCGGAAGAGACACTAATCACATGTCAATGATTTTAACAGCCTGGGATGAAGGATTAGATGGAATATGTGTGGAATGCCTTAAACTGGTCTCATAGCAACACTACAGACTAATCACTCACTAACACCCCATCACACACACGAGAGGGAAATGAGACAATATGCCAGACAATAGCATGTGCTAAAGAGTGCTGTCAGCACACACACGATATTACACACTGTCACTCAGAGACAAGAAACTGATCCAAAAACAGACTCAAAACGAGTCAAAATGACTATGAGGAGAGAGTTGTTTTTTTATATAGGCTATATAACAAATTTCATATTTAATATAAATTTTTTCTCTATTTCTTCCCTCTAAGTGATATTGCAGCCAAACATGTCGTTATGAGTAACGGTAAGAGTTTTCTGAGTGGACTTAATATTTTTTTAAACAGTTAAAGCCACATTTAATTAAAGTTGAGGTTGGTTAGAACTGTTTTGCCATTCAAATTCAAAATTCATTGCATTTGATTAAATTCATCGCACAGACGTTCCCACACTTTTAGTTTCAGCATCCAAGAGGAGAAAATAAACCATGGCTGCCCAGCTAACAGGTTCTCTTGAAGTACTCAACTTAATATAATGTTTGCGAAATTATGAAATAAAATATATTTACATAAAAAGGCAAAACGTTTTAAAAGGGGAGAGTTTTAACGTTAAGAAATCTAAAATGTAGAAGTAAACTGTGCCTGCCCAGCTTAGAGGAAATGCAATTGCATGGTTCTCTAGACGTTAATCTTCTAGTAAGGTTAAAATGCACCTATTATGGGTTATGAAAGGTTAATATTTTGGTTTTGTGCGTCCTAAACAACAGGCTGATATGCATGTAAGGTCAAAAAAACACTTCATTGTCTTATGATAGGCACTTATTTTAATAGGCATCCTAAAAGCAACTATAGTCAGTAAAGTGTTAACTTTATTCTTAATTCTTACTTAATTTTATAAAAGTAAAAAAAACTGTCAAAAGTCACATTTCCTGTTTGTAAATGTACAAATTAAAGAAAACTTTTTATGTTGCACATAAACATCTTCAGTCTTAACATTTTGTTATAATACAAAAATAGTAATCTATTTCAGAAAATCACAGCAGATGTATGTGAAATACTCCAGTCAGTTAGATTATGCATAATACATATGCAAATGAGAGCATTACTGAGCTTACAGCTTCAAGTGTGAAAAGCCCAGCAAACGCTTGAATATACATAGCAAACTCAAGAGGTTCAGAGATCCAGCAAGTATAAGAGAGCTGAAAGAAAGCCAGAGAATGTGTCTCTGTGTGTTTGTGTGAGTGGACAACTGGGTGTTTAGTCTTGCAGAAGTTGATTGAGTGTGCGTTGGTTGTTTATACCATTTCCAAAATGTGTGATCTAAGAAAAACTGCTTGTTTATCTTCGGTGTAAGAAAGACGTGGAAGGAGAGAAAGCTTCAGAGGAAAATAAGCACAACTAACTTAATGCTCACACCGACACAGAGAGATGATCAGCCAGTGGCTTCTCTCCACGCTGGTGTCATTTCACAGATATGTTCCATGCCTGCTTATCACATTTGACCAAAATTCCCTCTCTAGTCCTCTCAAAAGCAAGACATCAGCTTAATGCACAACAATTACCTTCTTAAACAAATTTGGGAGGTCGGAAGAAAAAAACTAAGCACTTTCAAAAACGCAGGTTTAAAAGGCGTTTAATCAGGGTAAATTGCGGATTGAAAAACCTTACGTTGTGACTCATTGTTTGACTCATTCTGTGATTCATTTGTGTAAGCATTGATATTTTTTGCAGTGGTTTATCCCGCAGGAGAGCTTTTTAAAGTGGATTGAGTGTATTTAAACTGGATTCAAAATTGTGGGAAACAATGTATCATCACCCGTTGGAATGTAACTTATATTTAAATAAATATCTATTTTATTATATTTTTATTTCCATGCACCAGCAGAAAACAAGACCTGCAGGAATGACAGCAGCAAGATCTCTGAATGGGCTAAGAAAATTTGGCTCTGAAAAAAACCTGTACTTAGAAGCTGTTTTTTTAAATAACTTCTTAGAACTTTTTTTTCGACTGCAATATATTGAATATCAGAGGGATAATTGTTGTAAAACAAAATTTAAATACATTTAATAAAGAATACATTCATAATCTAAACAATTATGGATAATAAACATAAAATTAATGGGAAAAACCCCTTCTAAAATCACTTGACTCTAAGACCGTGAATGCAAAACTAATCTGATATATCTGGCACTTTTAAAACACTCAAAGCATAATTGCACAGGGCTAATATGATTATATTGATTGTTAGATAGTGATTTTCGAAGGCTTTATCTGCTATCATCATCACATTCATCATGTTAAATATCTCTATTTTGGTGTTCTTTTGTTTTTCCTCGAGCCCTGGTTAATGTCTGACTAGTCTTTGCAAGATTTAAAGGATAAAACTCTTGCAGATGCACTACATTGCAAAAAAAACAACTACTGTTCAAACGTGGCTCTACTTCAGGAAATAAATCATGTTACAATCCTACAAACCACTTTGATTCCTGTTTAGCTGTGGGGAACTTTTGTTTTGTGTTTTATACTACGTCATAGTGTTTTGTTAGAAGATCAAAGCTCATTTCTCACGGAAGGGATCTGAGTACAAATTCAATACGTCACCATGCCTTTTTACAAACCTCATTTAATCTGTTAGCAAACTCATAAGTGAATTAGACTCGGGCTGTCAGGAAACAATCCAAAAGTTGAGCGTTTGACTCTATGAAAAACTACGAAAGCATTAATCCACAAAGCTTTCTATCATAAAGGAAATGTCTAACTGATGACTTACTCCTGCTCTTTGAATCATATTCCTAGAAGAATCATTTCCTTCTTCTGAAAACTGTGCCAACAAAATGTCATGTTTTATGGGACTGATAACTTAATGGTGGTTAGTAGTATGTGTAAGTGAGCACGCACCTCATCTGATGCTCACACACACACACACAGGTGTGAGACGTGGACAGATGAGTAATGATGCCATTGGACGGTTGTATGTTCCTGACAGAGAGCACGTCTCTACTGTAGGGTGTGGACAGAGTCTGATTTTTAAAGTCGCAGACATTGGTCACACCACACCGTTGGAAATGAGGGTAAATTCCAGTTTATTTTCAGCGACATTATTACACATGGAACCAATTTATGGCCATCTCAAGGCTCTGATTTGTACATTATTATGTATCTCAAACCTAATTCTCGACCCATTCTCATTGATTTGTGCCTGGTATTTGCAGTTATGCACATGTATCCAAAATAAGGGGTTTGCAAAGCAACTGCAAGAATGATTTTAACCCTGCCACAGTAAGTTTCAGTAAGACAGATTATTAGTTATGGCAGAACAGCACAGTTTTTGTATGGCAATTAAATAAATATATATATATTTTTCAGTTTTCTTGGAGGGGAGGGGTGGATTGGCAGGGGACCAACATTTGGCTAAAGACTTATATTTCACATAAGTTAGTCAAAGCTGCACAGACCTTTCCTATAAAAGAGTTGAATCAGCCTGAGAATCAGCCAGTAAATGTGAGAAATGTACTTTTGGACTTACTGTTAGAGCCATGTGATGTCAGAAACAGTTGAATAGAAAGTGAAGGCAGAAACTAATTCTGGCTATTCATACTAATACATAGATTTGCACAGCTTTCAATGCAAGGCTTTGGTGCAATTTGATTCTAATTAAAACCCCAAAAATTAATGTAATGAATGAGGACATGCAAATTGGCTCAGTATTTTTATTTTCAATAAATAAATATAATAAACAAGGGGTAACAATTGGCTCACATTTGTTAATGCATTACCTTATACCATCAACTTGCAATATTTTCTACAGCTTTTATTAACGTTTCATTATTGTTTGTTACTTCACATTAACTAATGTTTACTTTAGGGATGGATTCTCACTAGTTACTAGCTACTTTAGCATACATAGCATATTGGCGGTTTATTAGTACTTCTATAGTAGTACTCAGTACCTATATCTAACTATATACTATTTAAAAGCAGTAATTGGGAGTTTACTGAGCACGAATTGGATCATAAAATAAAGTGTGAACAATAATTCAAATTTATTTTTAATTTGCATACATTATAATTCATTATTAAATGCTGTACTATAAACTCTAAGTTCATGTCAACTGTAGTTAATCAGTGATAACAAATGAAACTGTTTTGTGTTCCCAAATAACATGACTAATAAGTGCAGACTGCAGTTCATTATATCAGTAACCAATCATGGGGACCTTAACTAAGAATAAGCCTCCTCTTTTCTGATTGGATAAAATGCATTAAAACGTGGGTTAAACCTGCAACCTCCCGGTTCATGCCATTTAACTCCAAGTTAAACTGATGGGGTAAAGTTCACCGGTCAATCCAACTAAAATGACGGTTTACGCGGGAGACGTGAACCTGAAAATTCCTCCTCTAATCACAGCTTAAGTCACTTACAACATTCTTGGGGTATTTAAGTGGCCGAGGGGCCTGTGAAGGTGGGGGGAGGGCAGCAAGAGGATTATCTTATATTTCATAGGTAGTGTAAAGCTGCTGCTCTTAAGTGCTTCACGTGGTTATATTATGTCAAACATATCGGCTAATCTAGTATGAGCGGAGCGGCACTCAGGCTAAAATCAGCTGTTTCAAAACAAACACTGCAAGCTGTTCCACAAACTGCTCTTAAACCTAAGCCTCATTACCACTGATCTACTGATGGCTGCCGTTGTGATGATCACATGGACCTGTCAGCTCAGGTTTAGCCAGATGGATGGGAAATTTCTGGAATGGTAATGGTTGAACATTTATATGTTTTATAGGGGCGGTTTCCCAGATAGGACTAGGTCTTTGTTCATTTAGGACATTTAAGTAGTTTTTAGAAACATGTTTTACAAAAAAGCATTACCTGGGAGCATTTTAAGACCAAACAATGGCAGTAATGTATTTTAAGGTACATCAGTGCAAGCTTTTTCCTTTTTAGATAGCTGTAACATTTAATTTAATCTAGGACTAGTCTTAAACCCTGTTCAGGAAACTGCCCCATAGTTTAACAAACCTACATGATGTTCTCCGAGACCGAACTGAACCATGTGAAGGACACATTCCGGACACACAAAAAAAAAATGTATGAAAAAACGGTTTTAAAGTGGAATCTATAAGTGAAGCAACTCTAAGCAGCATCTAAAACTATTAATAAAACAATGAATATTGTCTTGAGGTCTAACAGAGATTTCTTGACTTAAGTGCACTATATAGTAATTATTCAGAGAAAGCAAGCATTGAATTTAATAGTGAATATAGCTTCATTGGAATGAAACGTGTGTCAGCTCAGAATGAACTTCGAGCCAGTGACTTGGAACAAGTGTTAAACCCAACAACAGGAAATAGAAAAAATTGAAATTGGCCAATTCAGTACTGTACAGTATCTATTCAATTGGGACATGCATCCATTTTTTTTTTTGTGGACCCATTTGAATTGATAGAATTATGTTTATCAGATTTAATGTGACGAGATCACACAATATGACTGGACTACAAGAAATTAGGTTAATATGTTCATGAATGGCCAAAATGCTTCTGGAGTTATGAGTTACTCCAAAAGGAACCAAAATGCTAAATTATATATTGCTATTAATAAATACTAACGAGATGAAGGTATCAAGTTTTCATGAAATCGTAACACATCAAGGGTTTTCAAATGAAATTTTATAGAAAAAAGGCAATATAATTTGAAAATAAATATGCTGTACTACATTACACAGACACAAAAAAAGATGTTAATATTAAACATATTTACATAGAGTAAATAAATAAGGTAAAACTCCAATCAAATCAGACCACATCTGAGGATACTGTTTCAGCTTGTTAGATCTTATAATAGTAGAAGTAAATGGCAACGTGGGTTTGGCCTCTATTTACATTTGACTGCTATATTTGTTATTCAATACGTATGTCACACTGATGTCTCGCCAAAACGTACTCACACATGCACGCGCACAAACATATGCACACGAAATCACATTTATGCAGTTTGCTTGTTAGAGATCACACGGCACACACACGTCTGCAGCAAGGCGGCAAAGTCAAGGCAGTTGGCAACACGACTCACTGATCAGTATTAGGAATGTTTCTCTGTTCATCTACAGAAAAAAATAAAACAGGACGAAAAGCTTTTTTTTCAGGTTTTGCAGACAATAAAGGGAGAGAACATCCATCTTAACACAACACTGCACATAAATAGATCAAATTAAATACGAAGAGATAGAATACTGAAAATATTCTACAAAAAAAAAAATAAAAATCATAAATTACCGAAATGCGTAGGGGAATAGATTTGGACTAAAATTCCAACGACAACGAAAAACCTAACACAAATCGTCGTCTTAAATCCCCAGTGGTGTGGAAGCATGGAATCTAATCACACGAACTACACAAAGTGGTTTCCAAACATGTCAAAGAATGAATATCCCTTTAAGGAGTGAATATGATCAGAATCCTCTTGCGTTTGCCTCGTCAAGGTCAGAGCTCTGTTGCACAAATTTACCACAGCGGCCAGTAGGTTTCCATGGTGTGACATTCCAACTCCAGACATTTGTCCGTCTTTAAAAAACACTCGCCTTGTTCTCAGTGTTCGCGTACTGGGAGGAATGATTCCAAGGCATCGCTGCAGTCCTCCAAACTTTTCGTTTGCTAGCTTCATATGAAAACCTGCACAGCAGACCCAAATCCAGTGATGTGTTTCGCTGAGTGATTTCGAGAACGACTTAACGCACGCCAGCCGAGATCAGAAACATTTACGCAGGTCTCTTTCCGAAGACCCTTTAGCAGCAATTCAAATCCTGTGCTTTCAGTCCCTCGCTTATCGCACACGCATGAAAAAATATAGAGAGAACATTTCATTGACTGTCAACCCCCCCGAACCCCCTTCACTTCATTCGCTCAGTATCTCCGGGACCGGAAAAACAAGAGCAAAGTTCAAAGCTGAAAGTTCAAAGTGCTGTGAATTATTGTGAAATACTCCTTCATGTCAGAGTCCATTCTCAAGTTCGGTTTGGTTCACCTCCTTGGTTTGTCACATCTGGGAAAGGAAGTGGGAAAATCATACATGAAATCTCAATTTTATTCTGGACAGGAAGATTTAACCTGTCCAAAAGATTATCTATTATAGCTTATAGAGATGCATCCAGGTATTAAACTAGTCCAATTTAAACAACTCCATTTCTCATTAAATTTCCACTCTTTTCCGCACATAGACAACTAATATTAGGAGAAATAAAACAGAGTTGACATTTAAAGAAGCAGCAGCTGTTTGTATGGAAAGGGCAGCAAGAACATACTACCAAACATCTTCATTTGTGACCCTGGACCATAAAACCATTTTTGCAATATTTGGCCAATATTTGGCTGAGAAACAACTATTTAAAAATCTGGAATTTGAGGGTGCAAAAAAAACATGGCATTTAAAGTTATCCAAATTAAGTTTTTTAGCAATGCATATTACTAATCAAAAATGGGTTTTTAAAAATTACTAAATATTTCAATGCAATATAAAATTTACCTAATATCCTAATGATTTTTGGCATAAAACACAAATCAATACTTTTAATCAATACAATGGCTATTGCTATAAATATACCCGTGCTACTTACGACTGTTGTTGCAATCTTTTTTAAAGGGATATATATGACAATACAAAAACAGGAAGGCCAGTCTTGCACTAACGTGTAGATTCACAAACACACCTGCAGGTCCTTTCGTTGAGTTCTAGATGTCTAGACCTGCAGTCGGCTTCAGAGTGTTTACAGGAGCACTGACACGTCTCAGGGTCTTGAACAAACCACTTTTTTCTCCTTTCAGAGCACGCAGAACAGCACGGCTCACACTGACTACTGAAAAGAGACAGATTGAGAGAAAAGGAAAAGGATTGGGGGAGATTACAGCTGACACATAGTCATGGCAAACATTATTGCTTTAACACTCATACACACACAGGCACTCGGTAAGTCAAGCAGTACATTTTTTGTGCCACCCTCGTCTGGTTCAACCGTTTTGCCCCTTCTGAGGGTCCGAGGGGGATTTGCAGAGTGTGAATAGCTGAAGTTAGGCAGGATGTGGCCATGCACCTGCAAGCTCAGTTGATGCAAGAAAATAATGACAACAACAATAATCTGTTTCAGTAAAAGCACGCTGGAATAAAAGTCAGAGAGAAAGCGCGGTGCATGAAAATCCAGTGTTTCTGTTTATTGATTTTTGAAGTGTTGGATCAGGGTCATCAGGACACAGGTACAGTACAAAAAACGCTGGCCTCCAAGAGGAAGATTCACACATATTTCAGCCAACTGACCTCATTTGAAGCCAATATTTGTCTGAGGACAGGCTTATCAAAGCCACAGTCTAAATGCTACATTTAACCCTGAAATTGAACAGTGTTCAGCTCCATTTACAAAGTATGAATCTTTTTATTTTAGCCACTTTCACACAGAGAAATAGGATCATGTTTGTGTAAGTAAGTCCAATTTAAACCCACACAAGCATCTCAATGATGTTTTTAGCATTAAGTCAGTGCTCTGGCCACAGTAAGATTTTGCATCCAAATTTGAAATCCAAATCTTCTCTGAGAATGTCAAAAATTCAGCGCGAATAGCTGTGGTGCAAAATAACTACTTTCATGCTCTTCGCCTCAAATCTAATTTCATTTTTTATATGTAAACCCAAACCCCAGCCCTCAGGAAAATACTGACCTCAAAAGCATCAGTCCCACAGGAGCAGATTGTCCCCATGTAAGCATTTCTTCGCCCTTTCATTCTCATTGAAACACATTTCATTTCCCAATTGCTGGGAGAAGCACCAAAGTAAACAGGCAGTTTGACTTTCGTAATGCTGCACAGCAGAGCTCACGCAGCATGACAAGACCAAACTCACAGCAATGAATTAAAAAAACATCTAACACAGTCCTTCTCATATGTCAGACAGGACACAGCCGACGGTAAGTCCTAACACAATTGTGAGAACAACAACAAAAAAACATTGAGGAAACAGCACAAACAAAAAAAAAAATCAGTGATTCCAACACAAATATTGCAATAGATTAGTGCCATCATCTGAAAGCCATGCTTGGTGGGTCGGGTGAGTTTGTATGTCGGCTATCTCCTCACCGCCCACTTCCTCCAATCACAGAGCTTGATTTATTGGGTCCTGCGACACAACCTACAGAGTGCAACGGTAGGGTTCCAGAAATAGAAATCCCATTCATTTTCTCAGACCTTAAGCGATGGCGCGTTTTAACTTTCTGAATTCCCATGAAGTGCGGCACCGCTCACAAGCAAGTTTCTCTGAAAACCAAGTCCCTTCTAAAAGGTTGTTTTCGAGACCCCTGATCGATTATTTCCATACAGCCCTGCTAATGATGAAATCCAAGGAGTTCCTATACCCACAATCAATGAATATATTTGATTATTCAGCGATAAACATCTCATATAAGACGAATCTTCTCTGTATAATTTATTTTACGCTTGTGTTCAATGACTTGTCAGACTTGTTAGTGTATTGTGGCTATTGTTTGGATTACATCATTCTCAACGCTGCATGGGATGAATAGTTCATTCTCTCATAAAAGACTCTCAAATATATGCATTGTTCAAATCAGACGGTGTAGTATTGTGACTTAGTATTTGAAATGCTAAAGAGAACGAATGGGAAAATATTTCGGAGTTAAAGAGCGGTTGGTTGCACTCTATTTGTTTGTACCGTTTTTGCCCCCAAAAAATGCCCAAACTTGTTAATGTTAATAGTTTTAGCATGTGCATTAGCATTAGTGAGTCAAGCTCTGTGAAAGCAGAAATCGGGCATGTGGTTTGGTGGGATGGTCAGTTTTAATTAAATGGCGCTGATGGATTAATGGCAATTAACAACTTCCGACAGGAATGTACTGATTAAAGGAGGCATAAAATCTCCTCCCAAATTAATTTGACGACCAAGAGTGCCACACTCAGGTGCAGGTGAGAGGAGGCGAACGCAGAGGTGACGTACAAATCCCGCTTTTTTTCACGGTTTTTCTTTCTCTTTCGCTTTTGGCCTTTGCCCTTCCGGGGTTTTCTGGAAAGGGAACATGACAAACAAAGAAGAACATCGAAAAACTGAATCGGAATGGTTGCAAAAGATCATCCAACACAGTCAGACTGCAGTGAACGTAGTGCTAAAATGATCCAGATGGACACATCAGCAAACATGTCTCTTCTTATTCTTGTATAAGCGCCTGACACCACAGCAAACTCCGTGAGACGCGAATTAGAAATTGAAAGCCAGCCGGCCTTGGGGGAAAAACGCCAATTCTTCAGATTCTCTTACACGAAGACCTCATTAAATAAACAAGGCATTAAATCTTCGAAAGCTTCAGTAATGTTTGCAGAACGGAGACAAACTGATTCAGTTTGAGCCAAATCTCAACAAACTCTTGCGTTTAAACTCTTAGAACCATTAGAGACTTCGGTAACCCTTTATTTTAAAGGGTTAGTTCGCCCATTTAAGACATGAAGTTGTATGCAATCCTTACCAGCACTACAGTGTATACACACCGA
>JAUCMT010000087.1:1857405-1884683 GCA_032357475.1 Enteromius thamalakanensis
ACCTCTTCAAGGAGGTCTCGGTACGCTTTTTTGGTCCGCTTTTGGTGCGCACTCGAGTGCGATTGTTACATTCACACTTGCCCAAACGTACCGCACCAAATAGGAAAACGAACTCTGGTGCGATTCAACCGAACTAAATGAGGCAGGTGTGAAAGCACCCTTAAAATTAACTCTGAATTTGATAGGGAGCCAATGCAATGAAGACTGGTCATTGGGCTCTCTTTGCCATACTACAGAGATTCATTTTTTAGAAGCATTTTATGACAGTTGGATCTAAGTGGACAATTGACCATTCAGGAAACCAGATTACAGTTAGACATTCAGGATGTGGAAGCTGAGTGGGAGAAGTTCATGTGGTCAGAATGGGGATTGCTCAACTTAAAGGCCTTGAATAATCCACAATACCAACCGCTTGCAGAGTTAAAGTTCAGCGCAGCTCTACAACACGAGGTTATCTCAGTTGCTATTCTTGCAGGATTTGAAATGAAAGTGAAATCAAGACCCTAATTCATTATGAATCTCTAATCTGCTGTAAACGGACTGTCAGTCGATTGTCTTGGTGATAGTAACTGACCGACAGAAGAAACCAAAGAAACTCTTCAGTGGGAAACCACCCGCTTTGGCAGGAACAGCGAAGAGCTCATCCTGCTTTTGACACTGAAATCAGAGAATCCTCTGGAGCCACTGATCAAGAATCAGATTTCTCCGACTCGCATCTGATCTACAAGCTAAAAGCTCAAATTTATCACAAGAATAAATTCTGATTTGATGGGAAATATAACCGCAGAGGTTATGCCTCCGCAAAAAGACAATAACATGCGGTCTGTGACGGATTCGTCTCTTAGCCTGCTTTTAATCTTTGTTCTGAGGGACGTCCTGGTCTGTGTGTGTGTGTTTGTGTGGGAAGACAAATGAGAATGAGGTAAAAGCCGTCATTGAGAACTTGTAATCAAAGAGAGAGAGCTGGAGAGGGTCCAGGATTGGGAGTCAGATACAGTATACCACAGAATGCCACATCAATGCTTTCATTTAAGTCACTATTTGACTCTATTCTTCTCAAAGTCTGCCTTTTTTTAATCTAATGCTTCTTTGCCTCCAGCCATAATTGCTCTTTTCCCAGTTTGTTCTTTTCATCTTTCAAATAAAATTATGTTTTTAAAATATCTAAATAAATAAATGAATTTTTTTTTTTGACAATTGTCGATATACAGCAGGAGTATAAGATTGTTAAATGAATGTGGGTCAGCTCATTTGATTTACCAAAGAATTTGACATACAGTATTTAAATCTCCGGCTTTGATCACAGACTTCAGTGTCTTAGCATGGTTGAGTTTTCTTCGGAAATGCTAGAGGAGTCACGTGAGACTCCTCAGGAGAAAAATCAAAGCAGGAGGTTTAGGAAATTGTGTCCATTTAATCTCATCACCGTGAACCATTGGCATATGAGGAATTTTATATATCAGATGCTTTAAGCCACTGCAGAGATCATGGTTGTCAGGCGGTTAACCAGAGAGGTCAGCCGCAACCGCAAACACGCCACCACATGCACACAAACACACAAACACAGACCTCCGTCAACAACCTGCTCTGTATGCTTGAAATAACAGAGCAGTGCGAAAAACCTCAAACTTCCCTTTCAGGCATATCTTTCATTCAGGTCAGGATCCAAAAAAAGAAAGAAAGACGCGTTTACTTGAATTGACTTTTTAAGTGTTTCTGACATTGGGATAAGAAAAATGATCTTTTTTGTTTTACTTATGAATTTAAGGTTTTTATTTCTTATCCCACTGTTTTAAGACTAAACAACAAGACCTAATATCTTAAGTCATTTTGCTTCAAGTAAATGCATCTTGATTTAACTGTGTTCAGTTTTCAGTGTTTTTAGAAGCAAGTGCAAACCTGTTACATTAATACCTTGGTTTTACATGACACATGCATAAACAAAATAGCCCTGAATTTCAAAATATCGGAATATTCTTAATCGACGGAGAAAGATAATGATGTTTAACCGCCGGTTAAGTGTGTACATATTTGTTTAGAGAGAGTCCACAGTGGGTTTACGAGAAAACTGCATCCTCCCACGGCCACAGCTGGAAGTGGTTTGACCACACAGCCACCGTACTCGCACGCCACACCAGGGCTGCTGACATGCCACAGAGAAGTGCTGACAAAAATGCACCAAACCAGTGTTTTTAACGCTAGTCAGTTTACCATGGAAATGAAAGACAGAAAGGCTCAACAAGCAATGCTGAAACCACCTCAACCACGCTGTTCCAGACCGAAAATGTGTTGCTTTCTAGCTGCCAACTTTTGAAATAGAATTAATAGGAAGAATTAGTTACTACTGATGACTATTTTGGACTATAAATGAGTGTGCGGGCAGACAGAGCTCACATGACCCTGATATAGCTGGATACAGCAGTGTTGTAAAAAAATCCCACTAGAAAAACCAACAGTACAGCGACTTTGTGACCTCCATCATTTTAATCAGTGTCAGTGTAAACGTTTCTCTACGGGATGTGTGCGCTGTGAAGTGTGAGATAATAAATGTGCTAACGGGTTTCACAGTTTCACTCCCTTTTGCACATCGCATGTTGTTTCTCTTCTAGAAACATCTTCACAACTCATACATTAATGTCCTGAATAGGAACATGTGGTTTCTTTACACATTGAAGTAGCCCTCACTTTAAAGTTTGTCCTCTGTCGACTCAGCACAGAAGTCAGAGAGTTCACAGCACTGAATCTGAGGGTTGTGCAGAAAGGCGTTCAGAGCATGACGCGATCTGATGCTGAAATTGATCCTGCAGTTCAGGCATGCTGGATGCTTCTTGCACAAAAGACAGAGCTTCAGTCACAATTCAGATATGATACAGTGATGCATTGTGGATGAATTTTAAAGTGCCCCTATCATGGTTTATGTTTTGGTTTTGGGAGTCAATTTATTTATAATATGCATTTATTTTCACCTTATTTGTTCAGCGACTCACAAATGATTAATTTAATTCGTTTTTTCGTTGGTTGATTTTATTTAAAGCAGTGTTTGTGTTCTTTTAATGCTCCAAAAGCGGCACCTAGTGACAAAGAACGAATTTGCATTTTCATTCAGACCAATACGAAAAGATCAACAAGTGTGTGAGCAATATGCTAATGTTTCATTTTAGGGTCAACATGAAATGGCTTGGGATTTGTTTTTAAAATGACTCAAATGACTTACATTACAGTATATGGCATTACTACAAAAAGTCCCTTTTGGAACCTTTATTTTTAGAAGTATAGGTGACTTAACTTTATGACAGACCTTCCTATCAAATGTCTTACACTGTTTGTGAATAAAAGGAAGACACAAGAGCTCTTGTGAATGGGCACATTCTCGCTCCCAGAGACACTTCACGGGTTATGAATGGCACGGAGCACACAGAGCGATGTTTAAAAGGCAGAATGCCAGAGTCGGGAGAAAAACCTGGAAGGAGATAGTGTGTGTGGAACGAGATGAACTCCGACGCTACTGAACCTGACTTTCTCACACTCTCACCCAAACACAGCTGACTGCACTAATCCAAAGAATATAACAAGTGTTCAAAGAGTTTAGATAAGATGAAGAGACAAGCAGACAGACAAGAGAAAGAGCATCAAGGTCAAAGAAAAGAAAAAAAAGAGGATTAACCAAAAGCAGTTGTGAGGTGAGAGGGTGCGATTATATAACATAATAGGTAGTCTGCTTATTTCCTTAGGTTTTGCATTATTTTACCAAAGTTCTTGTTTAAATCCATCTCGTTAACCCTTTCCCTGTCACCAATGAATATTTTTAATATTTGTTTTTGTGCAGATGCATATGCAATAAAATAATGCAATCAAGCATTAAACTGCACATGAATCAAATGTTACAGAGTGAAATGTTGACACAGGAAGTGGTTCAGGACCTTGCAAGCTTTAGGGGTGTTTAGGAAGTGATCTATCTATATTTGATAATATTTGATATGGTTGATATGATTGAAAAAACAAGGCTCCTTGTTGTTTTTTTTAATCATCAAAAATAAAAAAAAAAGAATGCATAAAACTAACACATTTAATTTTAGATATTCATACAACCAAATATTCTGAGGGGCATGAAAATTGTGTAAAAAAGATCCAAAAACGCTGGCAGTGGCATGCAACTTAAAAAAAGTGAGATATAAGCCATAACAATGCCTCATCGATCACAATTTAGAGTGTAATTGATATTACAACAACAACAAACAGCCCAAAACAATCAGAGCAGATGCTCAGTTTAGTTTAGTCAGACGGCATGTCCACGGCTCATGTGTGCCCCAGCCTGCAACCACTGCACTTGTAGGTCTGCAGAGCCTTATCAGCGCCGGCTGTCTGGTTGCTCGGGGCGACAGGTGGGCCCTGGTTCTGGGTCAGAAGCCCATTAGCAAATGAAAGCTGCTGTAAGCGGTGCAGACACTCTTCGCTGCTCTGATTTGTGTGTTTGCATTAGGGTTAACTAACATCAAAGCACATTTGTGCGAATGCAGTAAAACTACAAGGGTGGTGAGGGCAGTGGGGGGGTGTTTATTTCACGTTATAGTAAGTGAGTCGTGCGGCGACGGAAAACATAAATGAAAACACGTTTATAACAACCTGTATGTTTTTTATTGCAAATTTCAAACAAGCCCCTAAAGTTTCTCATTAAAGTCAACAAGAAAAACTTTTTTTTATTAAAAGTTTTTCTATTTTGGGTTGTTTTAGACTGGTAGGAAAAAAACCATTTAAAAATACTCTTTAAGTGTGTTTATTATATTGTACATCTATTTGCATCTGTAGATTTTATTTACACTACATATCACTATAGGTTTTCACAAAAATAGTTTTTTTCAGCCAAACATTTCCACTTTAGTAGCACTTACATGTGGCTATTGCTTCTTATAATTTATTTTTGTGATTTGTTCATATATAACTTCTTTCTTTTATTGACATGCATTGCATGCATTTATTTTTGTATGCTATGTAAAAAGAGAGATGCAAGTCAACAAAATGAAATGTTCAGATTCCTGGAAATAAGTGCATGTTTAATTAGATGCATCATTTGCATACATAAACATAACATGTCAAACAACTCCCATCAACTGGGAAAGTATGGTGATATCTAGAAGTTACAATCTTTACCCTATTCACCTGGGATGTCTTGCCTTTAACAATTTTCCTCTAAAAGAAGCATAAAGCAACCTCATGGAACTTCACTGTAAACTGAAACTGAGTGCTATGATAAAGACGTGATCACAGATGAATATCGACAGCACTAGTGCAAAAATAACTCCAGTATGGTGACTCTCTCCATCACACAATGGGACTGGTGCAAGGGTAAACGGAGCTGTGTGTGAGTATCGACGGCTGAGTGCTGGTGACCCTATCTAAATCACCAGGTTAAGCAGGCGGAGGGGAAATGAGCCCTTCCAGTCATTTAATGTAATTATAGACATATAAACCACACACACACACACTACAGCCACAGGCACATCACATACACACAGCATGGTTTTTCCCACTCTATCTTGGTAGATCTTATACCTCGTTGGCTCATGGCGTGTCATAGTTTGTCATACTGTGCTCGTGCTGGTCTAAACCGGTCATGTTTCCTGCATGTCCTTATTTTCTCTTGAGGTTTGATTAAGTCAGTCTTGTAATCTACAGCATCTATACACCAGCACAAAGCCTATCTTGTGTGAGCTGAACTGTATTATGATATGCAGCTATATGGGCTGATAAAATAAACAGATTGACTTGCTTCTGTGATAATTGGTCTCTCGGTATAATACTCAAATACGGCTGGGAATAAACTTGGATCTACGATAAAATAAAAAAAGGAGGAATCTGATCCATGCCAGATCATGCTGTTTGGAAACAGGAAATTACACCCCATCGCCTCCTTTTTATTTTCCCGTACAGTCTTATTGTAAGTGCTTTATCAACAAATAGAAAAGAAAAACATGAGTACACACTGTGTGGGAACTTTTAAATCCGCCGCCGTCTTTGTAAGCACAGATTGCTCCTGATTTAGTGGCCATCTTCAACCCATCCCTCTCTCTCTCGGTCTCTTTTTCTTCTTGTTTGTCTTTTCCTCCCTAGCATTTGACCTTCGCCATCCTCTCCATCCGTTCCGGCCTTGACCTTTTCTCCCCCACAAAGCTCCTGCGTCCCCCCTCCACGGCGTCAGACTCCACTGACCTGCAGTTAATGTACGGCACTTAAAAAGTTCATTAACTTTAGACACCCTCATCACTCTTATTTCCCCTCTCTTTGTCTCACGTTCTATCTATCTTACTTGAGGTCATTCCAGTCTCTATGGGAACATATGGTGAATCTGAAAACATTCCACATTTCACCTTAAAAATACAAGGAAAGCATATAAAGTATGAAAATACAAAAATATGTCATTTTTTAGCCTTATCACATTTTTTAACTTGTAACACTATTATGGACAGTGATTCTTTTTTGGCTCACACTTTAGTCTGAGGACTATTAACTACTATTAGCTACAACCTGTGTCTCAATAAACTCCTAATTTGATGTGTATTAATAGTTATATAGTTGCTTATTTATTTGAGGTAGGGTTAAGGGATGTACAATAATGCATAAGTGGTTTATAAGAAGCCAATGTGCTAGTAATATGCATGAAAATAATAACCGACTAGTAAATAGTGTGCACTTATCCTTAAAATAAAATATTACTCTTAATGCAAACGTGGCTGTGAAGATAAATCTGCATTGTTCATTCAAAATATGTACAAAATTCTAACCTGTCACTGAATTAAAACTATTGAAATGGGAAGAAAATGGCATTGTGAAATAAATGTTGTTGTTTTTTTCAATACATGTTGGCCACAGTTATTGGTACCCAGTTATTGCTATGTCCTTTTTCCCAAGATAACAGCTCTAAGTTTTCTCTTGTAATGCCTGTAAGAGAAAAGAGAGCACTCCTTCATCCAGAATCACTCCAGATCCTTCAGATTACCAGCTCCATGTTGGTTTCCTCTTTAGTTCACCTCACTCAGGGTTCAGGTCAGAGGACTGGGACAGCCATGGCAAAGGCTTCATTTTGAGCTGACTAATTCTTGTGTTTGTTTTGGATTATTGTCACACCGGAAGACCAAACCATGGCCCATTATAGGATTTGCAAAGGAGTTATTACTTTTTTATCTGTTGGTATTTGATAAAATCTACGATGCCATGTGTCTAAACAAGACGTCCAGGACCTCCAGCAGAAATATAGACCCACAACATCAAAAACACAGCAGGATACTTCATTGTACACATGAAGGAATTTTTATCCCTGTGTTCACCAAACCCATCTGAGTGATTGCTGCTAAAAAAAAATCATTTTTTTTAGTTTCGTCTGATCATAGAATCAAGTTCCATTTGTAGATCCAGTCTGACAACTGAACATGCTGGAGAACGTTTTTGGATGATGGAGGAGAATTTTTCTTAAACCCTTCTGAACAACATGTGCTGATGTAGGGGCTGTTTGACTCATTTTTATTATTTAAAAAAAGGTTTTCTGACCCTGAGACTGTATTTTCTGCAGTTCTCCAGATGTGATCCTTGAACAGTCTTTAGTCACTCAAACTCTACTCCTTACCGTTTATTAGGATGAAAGAGACACACGTTCTCTTCCAGGCGGCTTCGTAACATTTTATGTTGATTGGATATGTTGAATTCTTAATTATTTCCCTGATGGCGGTAATGGAAATTTTCTAGCTCTTTTCTTAAAGCCACTTCACTAATTTTTTGAAGCTCAATTATCAGCATAAGTAATATCTTTGGTTTTTCTCATTTTCTTGATGATTAAGGGATTTTTGGCTTTGTTTTCTGTGAAACAGGAAGCAAGGCCTGGATATTTTTATGTTCATAATCATTCTTGTGAAGAAAAACCTTTATTTCACCATGAGATTTTCTCCACATTTCAATAGTTTTAATTCAATGATAGGTTAGAAATTTGTAAATGTTTTGAATTAGTTCAAAAGGATAAACAATGCAGATTTATTTTTACAGCCATCTTTGCTCAGATTTACCAAGGGTGCCAATATTAGTGCAGGGTACTGTATATACATATATCTGTAACAATCCAATGACCAAAAAAAAATAACAATATACATTTATTTTACTAAAGAACAGAAATCTCTCTCACTCGCCAAGTCATTTTTTTTCCTGTCCATTCCTCCCTTTCTTTTTTCCTTTTTGCCCTTCCTTTTTCCTTGGTTTCTTAAATATAGCTCCGACTGGTGCCTGTTTGCACAAGTTTTAAATATAAAGAGTCAAATAGCCAAAACGACAAAGATACAGAACAACATACCGGACAAGACCGGTCATTGCAGACTGTATTTTAGGGCTCAAAATAAAATAATGGAGAGAAAAAAAGAGAAGCAGTGCGCAGCCTGTGTTTGTTCTCCTAAACTGACAGCAGAAATGTCACAGGTTCATTCACTAGACTGAGACTGCACTATAATTACTGCTAACACTCGTTAATCAATCACTAAAGTGCTCAAGGGAAAACCACAGCAATAGAGCTAAAATAAATAGACATAGGCACTTGGTGCTTCAAAGCTCAACAGTGACCGTCTGTGACCAGTTTTGGAAGTATATTTCCCATCTCTTTCACTCAACAGCTACATCTCATTTAGTAGTAGCATTTATTACTACCTAATAAAGCGTAACAAATTTTGTAATCAAACAACTTTAAATGTATTTATACTTGACAAGCCAGCATGTACCTGCTTCAGAATTGCAACATGTGACCCACTTAAGTGATATTGGTCAGAAAAAATCTGAAGAGTTGAGTAAAAATGTATTTCCTTCCCCAATTTGTACTTTCTGACAAATGCATTTTTAAGGTTTAATGCAATAAAATGAATAGCAAGGGTTGTGCATCAAAATCATGTTAAAAATAATTTATATAAACTTTTTTTGTAATTGCACTTGTATGTTTCGTAAATATCTATCTTTATTGTATATGAGCGTATGTATGAATGTATATGTATGTGTGTGCATATGTATATCTTTTTAATTATCTGATGCGTTTTTGAATATATATATATATATATATATATATATTGTTTGACAATAGCATGTAACATGAACAGCATAACAGGCACAAAGCAGGGCACCTTTTAGAATTGGCCCTAACAAACATAAACATGCAATAATAGTGGAAAACGATTACAATTTTAATCAATTAGTTTGAGTATATAATAAATTCAATGCATTTATTTTTCACTAAGCTCAGGGCAAGTAATGTTGGTTTATTTGTGCAGAATGTTAGACGACTATGATGACATTTCAGATTAGACTGCATTGCTATGCCACATTTGACAGCAACTTTGCATGATTACTAAAATAGCGCTTTCTGTACATTGAACCATGTTACCATTGAACCAAACACACTCCAAATCTTCTCCATCCAATTTAACATCCCATGCAGCGCTGGGGTGATAAAGAGTCAGTCAGAGGTGACCACCCATCTCAGCTACACGTCCGTCACAAACCAAACATTCATTTCCTCCATAGCAGGGGGCTTATGGGACACTTTCTCTCTGATCTTCTGAGATTCTGACCTCTCTTATTTCTCTTTCACATCTCCATCTCTTTGTAGGACTAGCTGCTGAGTTTTAGGGAATATATATATTCACCCACAGTGCATATTAAGAGATTTGCATCCCAGCAACCGTGAAGAGCTGTAAATACTGAGCGGGTCACAACCTCTGCTTTATTTCTTGCCTCTCCAAACATTTACTTTTCCAGTCTATATGTTTAGAAAGACCCTTTTTTAAATTTGTGCTGGTACTCCTTTATTCGTTTCTGCTTATTTTTTGCTGTCTAATCACCAGTACAATGCTGTCTGTACAACTAACACAGTCTCACGACCAATTCGTACATATTCGTACGACCTTACTTGTACGATTTGTCTAAAACCCCGTGCCGGGTAGGTTTAGAGGCAAGGTTAGGTTTAGGTCATTCGTACAAATTCAACTCTTGATTTTACTCAAAATTAGCCACCTTGTAAAATATGTATGAACTGCTATGAGATCAGGTTGGTACAACCCAACCCATTCTGACTCTCTGTATATTCTTTTAAAGGATTAGTTTATTAATTCTGTCATTAATTACTTACCCTCATGTCGTTCCAACCCCATAATTTTGGGGTGTAGTGACACTTTAAGATGGTCTGGATTTTGAGGGGAGATGGATGGGGTTTATCAAGGTGCAGTCATGACACTGAGGTCCAAGCCATATGATTACAAGTCAGATCATAATCATGGTTCTGCTCTGTGATGACATCACGTGAAAGTAACTAGCCATAGCGATAGATAGATGATCATGTGACATCAAGGATTGCAGTACAAATGGTAAAGCACCTGAAACATGCACCACTATAATACAAAATACCTTAATTAGAAAAAAAAGAGGGGAAAAAAGGATTTCCTTTCCATTTCTTGAGCTAAAAAAAACATACATGACGAATGACTTTGAAAGTCGATAAATCTATAGTATAATCACACTTAAAGCAATTTGCAACTCAAATCAAAGCTGACTAATTAGGCGACTATCTAATTAAGACCAGACTGTGTTGTATCAGCTCCTGGATCGCTGAGATCACTGGAAATGAGCCAAATTAGGTTGAATTGTGACTATAATGAGTTTGGAATAATTACTTTAATGTGTTGTTCTGTGTGTGACTGATGGTTTTATGCTGGTAAATGAAAAAGGTCTCTCTTTGCTCACACACATTTCATTCAACCACAACTGTGAAATTATACTATTCCTAATAGACTCCACTGAAAAACAAACTGCAGCCAAACCACGCTGCACAACTTTACCAGATGTTACGATAAGACCTCCGATAAAGAAACTATAAATCAAGAAGTTGTCATGCAGAGATTTCCTCCACCTGCAGAGATGATGCAGATTTCACACTTACAACATAACCTTTTCTCCTAAATGACGAAACACTGACACGTCCCACTGATGAAGTACGTGCAGAAAATCAGTCAAGCATGTCTCATAAGAAAGCTTGTGGTTTCTGGGATGAAACGTTTTATCTCAGGTTCTAAAATTTAGAAAATCTATTAACTTTGAGGTCACATTAAAATATCTGCAGATATTGTATTAACACATCTTAGGCTTTTTAATGAAGACTTTTCAAAGACAGACTGTAATATGAATGAAAGAAGGCCAGTCAGGCAAAAACATGTGTAGTGATTCAGAGTGATGAGACATGCTGTGAGCCAACATACACACACATTAGAATCACGTGCAGCTGCCAGAGATAATATACAAGACCGATATGAAGTATACCTCATACAGAGGGAGCAGGAGACACAGTTCAGTAGTTAGGAGAGAAAGAGGGACGGAATAAGGAAGGGACGTAAAGTGGTTTTGCTTTCAGTCCCTCTCTGGGTTAATTACTATGCTGAAAGATAAATTACCTAGTAAGCTGTTCCCAGCTGTACTCCTTAACCTCTACAAGGCGTGCATTTGGGTGATCTCTTTTCAAGCAAAGAGGGTATACAAAAAAAATCAATCAATGCCTTGTTCAGATCTCTTTGAGTTCAGCAAGATGACAGCAATTATTGTATATAATATTAAAGAGGTCATAGGATGCAACTTTTTCTTTCTCTTTGGAGTGCCTAAAGCTGTTATTGCATAGATAAGATTCCTGAAGATTAAAGTTACAAAACCAAAGAGATATTCTAATGGCGCTTTTCCACTGCGTGGTACGACTCGGCTCGGTTTGCAGTTTAGTATCGTTTTAGAGTGGGTGAGATTATTCACTTGTCGTTATAGTTGCAGCGCCTCTACTGGAGTGACATCATCGTAAACGCGCAACAAACAAGCAAACAACAACGGAGTATTTTTCATTCCGCGACACCCCATCTAGCTATCGCTAGATTAGTTATGACTTTTCCATTTCCCCCTAAAACGGCTTGTACAAACATACCCCACTTTTCTACATCACAGAGTGGGTTTATCTTTAAACACCACCAAAATGTTTATGCAAAGAAAAAAGGTGGAGCTTTTATTCTCGCTGTAGCGTTGCTGCTGCACGCGCTGTGTGTTGTTGTGAAAGTGAAACTACTTTGTTTGTGCTTCCAAAAGAGTACACAACTAGAAATCAGTGATCAATTGTATTCACAACACTGTTCCAGAACAGTTCAACACAAATATTAGACTGTATTCAGAGCATTTACAGAGTACAGACTTGGAGAGTAGTCTATGCTGGCTGTGTATGGAGATTGTAAAGTTGAGCAATTCTACATCTGCAAGGACAGTCTGGCGCTTCTGACTCACAACCTTTAAGTAAGTTACATTTTCTTATTAAAATAACATAATACTTACTATTCAAACGCAAGTTTTGAGCAGTGAAGGCTAGTGCTGCATAGCGCCAGGATACGGCATCATTGTATGGTGAGATAAACCATACAATGTAAAAATTGCGCCACATGCTTGCGGTCTTCAGGCAGTCAAAATGCATTGGATAGCTGGCCAATCAGAGCACAGCTCGCTTTTTTAGAATGATGAAGTTGACGCATTTCAGGATGCCGGCTTAGAGGAGGAACAAAATGTACAGTATGTGGAAAATAAAGTGTTTTTTGCACCTTTAACCGTATAAACATTGCATTACACCAAATATATAAAAAAAAATTAACAACATAATATGACCCCATTAAGCTTATCATATAACTTCAGATACAGTATTCTCAGTCAAAAAATGGAACTGATGAAAGCAAAGAAACAACGGAGTAAAGATGGAATGCAAAGCCACTGTATATGTCTTTATTTATCCATGAGATGACGATCAATGTATTATTTTTTATTTATATTGGATCACTAGAAACAACCAAGCAGGTGTGATTTGGAGCTAAACTGTGCAGAGCTGTGGCGTCTAGGAATTTAGTTTGAGACCAATGTGTTAGTGATAAACAGCTGGCTCTCACAATGATGCTGCAATCAAACTGCAGTTTGCATATAAAAAAAACAACAAAACAATAATGCTTTGAGAAACAAGACCTGTGTGGGCAGAGGAAGGTGGGTGGAAATAAACTTGGGTTTGGACCGAGCCATTTAAAGAAGTATGAAAATAGTTTTAAGTCTCACATCTTTTTAAACATATTAGTCTGTAGCATTTTCTATTTCTTCAGCAGTAAAACTTTGAGGTCAGTGTAGCTCTCCTACATGTCACTTCACTGTTTGGTTTGGATGAAACACAAATGCGCCAAGCCAAATGACAATTGCCGCAATGCAGGTTTCTAATGTGGAAACATTAATATCAGGGACATCGGTCTTTGTACTCATGGCCATCTGGTCTTTCTTCTCTCAAGATGTGACAAACGAGTAAAAGGACAGAGGACACATCAAAAAAAGCAGGAAAACCAGTGTAAAAGCAGTTGCCTGGCTTAAAAGCTTTCATCTTTCTGGGTGTGGATCAAAGCGGACTGCTGCTTTAGGAGGATTAGCGATCGACAATTTGCGTCTCTCTGATTGCGGACAGCATGTTGAGCATGGTGGTCTGGACACTACCCTACTCTGCACCTTAAACCACCACGTTTACGCTTGTCAGATGAATGAGTAAAAGAATAGGAGATGAAAAGGCCTTTGCTCGACCTGCATGTGTGAGAGCTAGGATCGCTACACATGCAAAGCCTGTCTGGTCCAGCAACCCAATTGTGCACAAATGAGGTCTCCTGTTTAGATTTCAGTCTGTTTATGTTTGCAAGTTTGTTTAAACCTCTCTAAGGTCACTATTTGCGTGTGGATGTGTGTTTTCGGCTGAGAGGTTTGGCGCAAACTCACTGTCTGCTGTCTGGAGGTATACGGATATGTGTGTATTGTTGCTATTTCTGCTGTCTGACAAACACCAGTGGGCTCTGGCACCACCGCACTATTCTTTTCTGCTGCCCCAACTGTCACTTTTGTGTAAATGACAGAAAAAGCAAGACAGAATGATGAGTTTTCTGTGTGTTATCCTGTTGAACAAGTAGTATTCCTTAAGTATGTGTGTGTTTGTGTTGAGCCAGGTGGCTCTAGAGGGAGACAGCTGTTTCTATTTCAGACATCAACCCTAAGGCCTATTATGGAAATAAGGGGACGAAAGAGAGCAAGAGACAAAGACAGAGTGAAAGAGAGAACGAAAAAATAGCAGAAACAAACAAAGCTGTCTCAAACATATGCCCAAACATTCATAGTAACACAATTGAACTCATTAAGATGGACTCATACTCAGCTGTACTGTCCGGGAACCGAAACGTTAAATGGGAACTACTGTATCAACACTTTATTTCGGAATCAGAATAGCATGCCACCTTTTGAGTTTACAAGTATGTTTGCTCTTTTATATTTATTTATTGACCTATACAACTGAAAAGCTGTATTTCCCCCCCCATATGGTAGTTATGTGTACGCCTACTACACTACAACACAGTGCCATGCATCAAAACTACCATTACAATCATTCAAGCGGTCTTTCAATCATAAAAAACACAAAAACAAGGAACTCAATGTTACACATACTGGTTCAGAACCAGCACGATTGAGATGGATATAAACGGTAGTCTTTGCATACCGTTAATCTTTGCAAACACTTGTTTACAACACTTATTAGCTAAGCATAACTTTACGATTCTTAGCAAACGTGTTATACTTCGTAAAATGTCCTAACGCAGAATTTTGATACATTTTAGCATTATTCCAAATTAAATTATCGCTTACTTTTAAACAGTTAGGAGCAGTTTCCCGAACAGGGTTTAAGACTAGTCCTAGATTAAAATAAATGTTAGAGCTGTCTAAAATGGAAAAAGTTTGCATGACGTACCTTAAAAAACCTTACTGCCATTGCTTGGTCTTAAAATGCTCCCAGATAATGCTTTTTTGTAAAACACGTTTCTAAAAAATACTTAAATGTCCTAAATTAACAAAGACCTAGTCCTGGCTTAATCTAACACCTGTCTGGGAAACCGCCCCTTAAAGTTCACCAACAATGCCACCCAAAAATTGGAATATACATGTTTGACTCTGTGCAACGAAACAATAACCTGACTGCAAACTTAAGCTTGTGGTATAAATTATGGAAAATCAGTCAGACAAACTCTTTCATCTATTCAGTACTTAACGACCCGTTTCCAGAAAAAAGGTACTGTTCTCATGTTTTATTACCAGTAACCATCTAGCCGTCCCAGTACATTCACAGCTATGTCTTTTTCAGAGGATTTATTTAAGCGGCACCCTACCTCAACAGTAACAAGATGTGCTTAAAGACCTGAGGTCACAAAGGGAACACTGGACAGACAGAAACCTCAGATAACATCTTTCTCCTGACATCATTCCTAACTTTCGGCCAGATTCAGAGTCACCTTCTGGAAACCTGAGGAGACGGCCAGTAACACAGGCTCCATTCACGTGAGCAGATCACCAAGACATGAACTCCATAGCCTGTTTATCACCGTGGAGTGCTGTGCTAGATGATAATGGGGGTGTTAGGCCTCTGCAGACGGAGAAATGAGCTGATAAGTGAGGTATAAGGGGTCTCAGTGGAGCTATAAACCAAGAATAAATCCTAAAATGCAGATGGATGCGTCATATTTCAGAGCTGCACCATGTAGAGAGTAAAATCCTACGACACTCTCAGGGGCGAGATGTGAAAGGAAGCTGAACAGCCCAGAGGAAACACCTCCACTTCTAACCAACCCCAGATGTACTAAAAGCAATGGTGTCAGCCTTCCAGTTTTTGGATGAAAAAAGTAGAGTGCAGTGATTTATACAGATTTAACAACACCAGTAACAACAAAAAATTTTGGAAATTGCAACTGAAAATCTTCAGCAATCCTCTGTTTCATGACAAGCTGAATTGTGCTAAAGTTTTGTTTGTTTCTTCAGGTTACAGGGTAGGATGATTATACACTGAAGGGAAATGAACTGAAATGGTCTCTGTCAACCCTCCTCCACATTATCATGTTCAGAATAAACTCTTTCCTTAGTTTTTACGCTTTGTAAGGCTCTCACAGACACTCCTTCCAAAATAAACCGCCAGTCCCAAAGCGACACAACTCAAAAACCGAGACAACCTGATAAAAACAGTCTAGTCTCATCCTGGCTTCATCAAATAATGTAACGTTGTTGTGTGGTAGAAGTGTTCATTCTTCTGAGATATAGTATATAGTATAATTCATACATTTTCAGTGGCTATATGGAATTTACAGGTATTATTTTTTATTTCCCGTGTTGTGAAATTTGACAGGAGTAGTATCATCACTAGAACATTAGGAACACAAAAGTCTGTTTTGAGAGTTTCCCAATAGCTGCAGTTTAGATGTAATGTAATTCAGGAACCCTGTCCAACAGTATTTCAGTCACTTAGGATTTCAATTGCCTTCCGTCTGTTTTCTGTTCAAGCAAGCCTGAGGGATCAAGCAAGAAATTTCTTAAAACAAACCATGACATTACATGTTGACATGTAGACATCTATCGGGACAAACAGGCCCATGTTTAATATACACGAATATTGAATTTGAGTAGATAATGAGTTTTTAAATTTAGAATGGCTTTATAGGTATTGCATGGGACAACAATGATATGGAAGAACATCCGTGAAAAACAGTCTTCCGCTCTCTTAAGGCAATGCATGCCATACAGTCCAAAAAGAGGCTACATGCTGTAAGTGGATGTAGGGGAGAAGGAAACTCCAAGGGCACTTGGGGAAGTCAGTCCAGGAGATGCTGTTATTCACAATGATGGAAGAGAATAAGATATTACTCAGAGTGATTTCCTTTTACATGACCACCATATTGCTCTGTAGTAAAGGTAATTGAATTTCCAGCCTGGGTTTTTTTTAAGCTTCTTAGCGATATCTGGAGCAGGTCCACTGCGTTTCACTGCCAGCATACTAGGATTACAGGCCTTCACAGAGCCTCTAGCCAGACATTCCTAAAGAGAAGACCTGAGAGAACAGAGGCCTCGTTCTCTAGGCCCAGCGGTCCACACAATCCAACAAAAAACCGAGTCCACTTCCTAAACAAGACATTACAAGCATGTTGAAACTTACTGTACGAAATGAACTAGACTAGGGGTCACTTCAGACATGCAAAGGCACAGCTTTTTTTCTCATGCACAGGGTAAGCTGAGAATGGCAAAACAGTCCATGGATAAAATGTCCCCTAGTGGGTGAACATTCAGCTTCTAATGATATACATTGGAGACAGGGTCATAACCCTGAAAGTTGAGAAATCACAGAAGAATATGGTCACTGTTAAAAAAAACTTCAGGTTAATTAAAGCAAATATACAGTACTGAAAAAAATACTATGTGATAAAGACCCAGCTGGGTTGACAGTGAATGGCATGTCATTTGAAACCATTCTGGCGCAGCTCCCAGTAATTTTTGTGTCTGCGACTTATCTAACAGACTTACAGCCGAGTGGGCTTTATATCAGAGGTTGTGGTGTTATGAAGCTACAACTTCAATGCTTAAATGCCACTCTTCATTGCTAAATCAAGAATACAAATGGGTATTGACAGGTTTACACTAGCAAATCAGAGACGTCTCATTTGGAGACAATATGCTTCCATTACGACTGCAAGAAAAGCCTTGAAAACAGGTGCTTGCAACTTAGATTGCCAAAAGTTAAACCTGTGAAACTGTGAAATATCCACTGTACCCAATGCACGTGTAAAGGAGACTTAATCTGACTTGCTGAGGTTATTTAGCGATAGCATGATTGCATGACCAATGATAACCTCATCCGTATCTGGACAGGCTTTCCACTTTCTTCCGCTTGTATCTTTGATCAATATTTAAAAGACAAAAAACGTCTTTTAGGGTCACCGTAATAAAGATAAGTATGGTTTAGCCCACATATAAACTTAATAATAAAGCTTCAGCCAAACTCCTCAAAGTATTCATCTGTGTTACGGCCAAATCTTTATCGACTACGTTCCTCTAAGATAATTTACGGGCCTAGAGCAGTCTCTGGACTGTGTCTGGTGGCTTCAGCTCTAAGAGCAGCAAGCACCTAAGTGGTTTTATACTGGGCATATTAAAAATGTTAAAAGTTCCCAAAGAACTCTCAAACAAACAGCAGTTCCCAAAGACGTCTCCAGGGATGGCCATAACTGTGGTAACAAACCCTAAAGCACAGAGGACTTAGTTCCTAGTTCACACACTCCCTATTATTGACATCTAAAGCCTCCTCTAACTGCATAGGAGAGCATAGCCTTAGGTAATGTAGATATTAGTTCAGGTGGTGAAAAAAATGAGAAATCTTTAGCAATAGTGCAGGTTAAGTTGACTCAGTGGGGCTTTCTGTTTGTCCAGTATCATGGAGACAGAGACTGGTCTCCTCATGATTTGTTGGTGTTGTAGAGAGGTCTGTTTTATATTAGCCACCTCTCTTGAGGCTTCTGGTTATTCAGCGCACTTACCCTTAATCAAAACCATACTTACTCCAGTAGGGGAGCCAGTTAAGATATGAGCCCTATATAGTAATCAACAGCCTGTCAGGCTTATGTGAGGAAAGGAGACTTCATGTGAACGGAGGAAGTCCCTCTTGGACAGCTGTAGAAACCGATGGTTTTTCTTTTATGGGTTACTGAGAACACTGAATCAAACTGTCTCTCACAGTAGCAATATAGTTCTGTACAACCAACACACTGCGATATGCTATAGCTGGTAGCAAGCAGCCTTGTACTCAGTAACATTCTTCTTTTTTGTATATATAACCTTTTAAACCACATCTATTCCGTCACATAAACAAGAAAATCATTCAACTTTCCTTCATAATATGATCTGAAATCTTTTCTCACAACATCTAGGCATGCAAGGCCTAGTCCAGATGCAATGTTAACGAGGAATATTAAATAGGAGCTTATCTTGGTTAGCACAAATAGGTTCCTGCGAAGATAGATCTTGCGCTATGCCTTGCGATTCCAGAAAAACTGCCTTTTTCTGTCTGGTAAGCTCTTCCTGTCAGGCTAACATGCCATGGAAAGAACACAGATCAGAAACAGATGCAACAATAAGAGGCATCCCATCTAAACACAATTTCTTTTTGGTGTTGTGTCAAGCATCCGTTCTTCCTCTGCTCTTGAGGGTTGCGCATTGGGGTGTGTTTTAGTGCTTGTTATGGAAAGATAAATCTTAAGGTCAGAGCTTTCATTTGGTCCACTGGCAAAGTACAAACAACTCATGAAGGGATGCACGTAAAGTGGTTTTATGTTATGTAGGTGTATGATGAAACATAGATTTAAGTTCTTTTTACACTCATCAAAATTTTCCTATCTACTGTGGGATTTGCTCCCATGTTGCTCAAGCAGATGTTAGTGCAGAAGTTTTAGTTCATGTTCATCGCTTTGATGTTTTCTCCTATACCACCCACCAAAAACACTGATGTCTAGAAAAGAGAGACAGAAAGGGATGTGAATGAGAATCCTTATCAGGACAGTGGAGTCTAGTCCAAAGCTATTATTAAGTTGGCTTCCTCACAAGCTGATTAATCAGGTATGCACCTCCTCAGTACATCTGCCCACTTACTAAACACTGGCAAGGAGTTGACATTTGAAGTAAAAACTCCTCAACTTTCATTATCTATCACCTTAGTTCATTACGAAACTCCAGGAGGTTTATTAATAAAAATATTGACATATTTCTTCCAGCATTTCTGTAAAGGTCTGGCTTTCCTGCTCAAACGAGAATCGAGATTCTAAAAAAAAATTGCACTTGATCTTTGTCCAAAATAAACTGTATTACATTATTACTTCCAGCTGACATGACAATAAGTGCAGAATGCCATGAAATAAAGGATAGTCCTTCTCCAGAGAGTGACGCAAGACCAGGAGGTCTTAGTTTTCACTTGCCAAAGCGAAAAAGAAAACATAATGGAGATTCTTCAAGCAGCATGATACCAACTGCTTTGCAGCATCCAGGCCTTTTTGAAAATGTTCTGCTTCAGCTGGGCATTTCTTGGATGGATAGAAATCGTTAGGAGGTAAAACGCAAGAATGGAAAAGCCAAACACTTGCGCCTTTTCCTCAAAAGCAGCTAAACAAACCCCACAGTCCGAACACAGTAGGGTTCACTTCAGTGTCAGTGTTCCCTCTGTGCTTCAAACTAAATATTAGCAAAAACATCTTCAAAACAAAGCAAAAAATGGAAAGGTTTAAAACATGAGGTTAACTCTGAAAACACACAATTTGTGGTGAGTACCTTCCCACAGAATACTGGAACAAAAATTGAATGGTACATAGATGATGCAGGAACAAAAATCCTATTCTGAGCCAAAAGAGCAGTCAAAAAAAAGAGAATTGCACAATGACTGAAAGAAAAACACTGAACAGGTGGCATACTAAAGCTCTGGCCCAGGGAACCTCAAAAGCTACTCTTCAATCTACCATTCTAACAGAGGAACATGTTTTCGTTGCACAATTTACTTTGGTCTGCTGCAGTTAGTCCTAATAACTAAATTATGCTGCATGTAACGCAATACCAGGATCAATATCAGTGCAGTTTGCACACAAACTCATGATAAATGAACATATCAGCCATATCAGGTATGACCAATTGAAATGTTTCATACGATGCTCATACAGGAAACCTGAGAATTCACTCACTGCTATTCCAAAGCTCATGTCCTTGCTGGGAGGACTCTCGCTCAGCAGTTAAAAGATGAGGTAAACCATGCATGCATTGCATATGAATTCACTGAGGGTTTCATAGGTGCCTTATAAGACTATACAAACTCTGAAATGACAAACAATAGTGAACAATAACCTAGGTTTCTGACCTTTGTAGCCTATTTCCTTGTTTTTCCCTTTTTCGTAAGAGTGCAACTTCCAATTAGGCATATACTTCAGACTAAAGAAGCTCTTGACTACCTGCTTTTCCTCTCTACACTTACAGGGAGGCTAGAGGAGACCGTCTCAAGTCTTTGGCAGTGAATGACCCCCAACCGAGAGGTGAACAGAGCACAGGGGTTTTTCACAGAATTCCACCTTAGACACACACAATGCGCTAGAAGTATGTGAATGGAGTGTCCTTCAAACTTACAAACTGTAGACTGTTTCTAGAAAAAATTTGTGTTGACTCAAGAATGATAAATTGGGGGCTAATGAAGGTCATTTTGATAACAAAAACAATGATGCATTAATAAAGTCTTGCATTTCATCCTTTAACCTGTCAGCAGGAACATTTTTTATCTAAGCACATACTTTCCAGACTTGCACCACTAACTCCCCCAGTGCTGAAGACATTAATGGTTACTTGATCGTTTTACAGGTCTAGTTCTTCTATGAGGTCATTTAGAATAAAAGGCATTTTGGATTCATTCAAAAATATTATACAGTGGCAGATCCCTATTTATTTATATTCCATTTTTTGCTCTAATGTTTCCTATCTGGCTCATCTCCCAGCCCACGTGGATCTGCAGACTGTTAAAAGATGATCTCAACGCAATGTTTAGCACAAGCTTTATCGCTAACAATTATACTACCACCTAATGGTCAATGCAAGCAGAACAGTAATAGGTAAACAGACTCGAGGTGTCCAAAGCAGGGCAGTTAAATAATGCAGGCTATAAACATACACAAGTTTAATTTAGTAAAAAAAATTTAGTTAAAATTGGCATCATTTGTTTGAACATGCAATATTTTGTTCAATAAGTTTAGTGCTGCTGCTCAAACGTCTAACCATGCATTCATATTACCCACAGCTTCCCAGCCTCAGTGGGTGGATCATAATGAGCGAATGGTCATGTAAATAATTCAACAGGAGAACAAGACTGATAGTGATAGTGAGTGGAGGACAGTGATGTCATCTTACGGCAGGTGGTCAATTCCTCTGAAAGGCACATTTGTCATGGAAGGCATCACGTGGATCACAGCTCAAACAAACACCTACTGTATTTATATTTCAAAGCCCGAGTTTAACTAGATTTTTTTGTGCAAAAGAGAGAGTAAATGAGACGTGACAATACGTTACACCTCCTTTTCAGCGTCAGGTTTTAATTATAATTAAATATGGCTGACTCTCCAACTTATTTTAGAGAGAACTGGCGTGTGTTACAGAACCAGCATGTATGAGTAAATCAAGCTTCACTTTTTTTCTATAAAATTGTCTTGTTGTTTACAAATCCTTTTGGTGTGTCTGCATGACTGCATGTTTAGATTTAAGCATTAGTATACATTGTGGTTAATGTGATTACAACTGCAAAAATGTGTGTATATTAACTACTACGTGTGCACTCTTTCCTTACTCCAACGCTTAAGCTATCTCATTTGTTTACGAGAGCATTTAAATGTCCCATGGTATCCACCTCGGAGGAAACAAGAAAAGTGAGAAAAGGTCTAACTCTGGTAAAAAACAAGTCACAGGTGGACACAAGACACAAAATCATATTCATTTTTAAAAGTTATTCAGCAACAATTGTATTTGTGTTTTATCGGCCGACCAGCCAGAGGTCACTTACCATCTGGTGCATATTGCACACAAAAATGGTAAGCGCTTTCTTTAATGATCAAGCTCCGGTCTGACTGGCTGTCTGCTGCACAGTTTCAAAGAGTGGGCGTGCAAATGCTTTTACTTGTCTGCTGGGAAACAAAAAGTTATTTTTCTACAAAGAGCAGTTCTGTGGAAGAACTACCTAGATACTCAATTTGTAAGATTGACATGAGTTATCTGGAATAAATTCAGCATTGTTTGAGCTTAGTCTTAGTCCAGAGTAATTGGTATATTCCTGTGCATAACTGAGCGACTGATTAATTGGCAGCTTACTTCTGGATAAACAGAAACAGAGGATCACTGTCTGCACATATTTACATTAGCAGACGATTTTCTCTAAAGCGACTTACAAACAAGGACAACAGAAGTCATCAAAACCAAATGCTGTATGAGGTCTCGGTTAGCCTACACCAGTCCACTTATAGTTTTTTCATATTTAACATAATTTGTTTGTGTTGTCTTTGTTTTGGAGAGTGCTGCTTTATTAAAAAAAAAAAAAAACACTTTATTGTTCAGTGCTCCGTTTATGAGATATCAATGTCAGATTTACCCACCCTTACTTAGAACCACAACTGCAGTTGGTCATTTTATACGCCTGCTCTTGTCTTCAGTGGGCGGTTCTAGAACAGAAAACAACGCAAATGTACCAGGCACAATCAGATAACTAAGTAAAAAAAGACAAAAGTGAGGTCATAAACGGTACACTAGAATAGAATAGAAAACAAACATTGTGACTTTGTGAAGACAAACAAAAAAAAGCTGAATGTTTCCTTTTTCTGCACCACAAGCTCTTAGGAGTCCATCGGTCATTGTGTTGACTGGGATGTGTCTTGCATGACATTAGCACTAATGGGGATGAAGCGTACGCATATATTTGCCTGAACCAGAGAAAGGTGGAGAGAGAGACAGACTGAGAGGAAGTAAGAGAATGAAAAGGGCACATGAGGATAGAAGCTGGCGGATGTGAAGAGTCTGGGCCCGAAGAGAAAGAACGGGGACATGGAGAGCCCTGAATCTCCTGAGGCTTTTCCAAAAGCGCATTGATTCTTTGAGTAGAGCCACTGCCACTCTGCACGTACACCCAGAGCCTCTCCAGCCGCCTGGCTTCAGTGTGGGAGCAGAGAAGAAAGGGAACGAGAAAAAGAGAAAGAGAGCGAGAAGGAGAGCAAGGCCGGAGAGGGAGGGTGTGAGGAAGGGAGGCAGAGAAAGGATGAAAGGGAGACATTTGTTGCTGTGCGGATGGGTGAAATTTCACGTCGCTGGCAGTGCGATATATCCCAGATTTCTGATCGGACAGGGGCCATGAATACACATTGTGGATATTATGAATGCCATCATTCATGTATCACTCCATCTGGATTCAGACAATCAGGGAAGTGTCTGAAAAGGCTTGTTCTGATGAATGAGGTCTGTGACGAGTTTGTGTAGTAATGCTGAATGTAAAAAGGGTTCGTTTACATGTTCATATGAGCATGCTAGTGTAGTCAAAGTATGTTCACTTAGGTCTGGTTTCAGGCTAATCCAAGAAAAATGGAACTAATGATGGTCTGTTTTGGAAGTTGGCAATTGACTAAAGCAGCATCACAGTGAAATTATTCAGGCAGCAAAACCTCTCTGTGCCAATTGAATTAGAGAGGCTTTTTAACTCTGCTAACTCAGTGAACCAGCATGAGAACAATTATACAATCTTCACTGATTTTTACTAGCTTCCATTCAAAATCCACAAACAGTGAGATGACCGCACCGCACAGGAAAAGGATGATTTCCCTCTGGCAGTGTTACTGTCGACATCAGCACTCCTATATTGGTGGTGACCTCTACATGGCTCGTCCTGAAGTCATGCTCGTCACCCCCTACGTGTTTCCTGCATGCACACATAACATCCCACCGTGACACTGAATCATCATGGAGCCATTGTCCTCCATCTTTGTCTACGGGGATGTCAGAAGCACTCTTTTCATCTTCTGAAAGCAATCTGATTTACTCCACACTCAGCTCAGCTGCTATTTAGGGAGCCCCATGTTGCATTTGAATATCAAAGCCCATGAGAAGGTGGCCAAACACTTTAAAGGCCATTTTTGCACAGCGCTTTTGTCAAGGAATGTGGCCATGAGGTGTTGATGATCGAAGGAATGAGTTTGGAGAAACAAAGCATGCTTTGTCCAGCACGACCTACACATGCACACACAAAATACAAGAAACTCCAGCACTTTCTGAATCCAAAAATAGGCTAAACTTTTGACTACAGCCTGCATGCACTTGAATTCTGGGTCAAGTCCAAGATTAACAGATGTGCCGATACGGATTACACTACTGTTACAGACACAATAATATCCTCAGGACTCAGGATCTTGAGTGCAAGAAGTATTACTAGACAACAAACAAATGGTTCCTGGTTCATGGAAAGTGTTTCCCACCGTTCCCTCAAATTCTGCTCCCAAGATATGATGTCATATGTGAAGCTGAAACTCTCTGCCTGAGGTCTCCTCTATTTTTAAAACACTGTGCCCTCTTTCAGGGATAAACTACATCACTTATATCTGTAAATCAAGAAGGACAGACACAATAACAATCAGAGGCCTTCAACTACACCGTAAGAGCTCTCTGATCGACTGGTTTTGTGTGAAAGTACAAGAGGAGCCTGTTATTCAACACACCAATAATTTTCACGAAGCTGCCAGAGATTCAAAAGACCCACCAGATCCAAGGGGCGCCAGTGTAAAGGCCAATAACTATCCGTGTGAATTTATGTGCTTGTTCACTAAAGAAACGACCTTGTTAACATCTATTTCCATCAGTACCATTGAGATATTTGCCAAGGACCATGAATAAGGTGGTCGGACATTCTCGTTTCCCTTAAAATTGAGGAGAGATGAATGGGAAGGCTTTTTACGTAACTTTACCAACTCATAAACAGGCCTTTCTTTGTGAGGTTACACAGAGTCAACCAAATCTACCAGACTTTTTATCATCTACCATCAGCAAGAGATTGCCTTTTCTTTCTCTTTTTAACAAACACAATTCAACTAAAAAGGTCAACAAAATGATAACTTGATGTCAAGACATGTAACATCCACAGGCACAAACACATAATGACTGGCTCTTTGTGTTTTTTCCAAATCTGCATGTTTTCTGAAAGTCTGTTTAGGACTCAGAGAATCAGAAAAGAATCTACTATCGCAATAATAATCAAACACTGTATAACAAAGACAGGACATGTTCCTTGTGTTTCTGAACTTCGCAAAGGCAGCTGGCTATTTCACAGCTTGTCTACATTGTTATTTTACTACCTCAGAGTGTTCGAAACAAAACTCCACCTCAGGCTTAATATCTAAAAAAATGTCTCGTATCATCACAAATTACACGTTTATTTGCCATGTCATTTTCCATCAATAGAGTGTAGATATGTTCATGGTTATTTCCCACTCTAAGTGCACAAATCAATGAATTTTACACACTGTGAACATCTGGAAACATCTGGAAGAAAAGCATTTCCAGACCACAAGTCCTCATAAATTTAGAGTGAAGTCTTGAGTCTTACCTTTCTGCTCAGATTCAAGTTAATGTGATTTATGAAAAGGATTCTTTTTAAAAAGCAATTCAATACACGTTCAATTGTTTCCAGTACACAATCCAAGTTTTTTTTTTTTTGTGATACTTTTATGACAATGAAAGCTATACTGCAGATCAGTTTCAAAGTGTATAAAGCAAACTTTATAGAAAGATAAAGTGAATTTACATCTATCATTTGGATACCGTGACGTAACTTAAACTCTTGTTATGCAAGTACAGTTTCATTTATATGGCAGTTTCATTTATATAACAGTGACATGAGAAAGTTTCAAGATCAGGGACTGATAGTATGCAAACAAATCCCTGAATTAACACAAAGTGAACATTGTGAACCAGTCCATTGTTAACAAACGGCAGTCAATATAAATCACAGTACAATGGAAGATACCTTGGACATTCAGATAAAGCAACTGCATTCTTTCCCTTCTGTTGTTTGTTTCTTTGAATTATCTTGCTTCTTGTGAAGATAGTAGATAAGATTTGTAATTGAGGAAAAAGTCTGTTATTGTACAGCCTATACTCCATTCATGAGAAGCATAAATTTATAACAAAATTTATAAACCAGGCAGCACACGGTTAGTTCAAAGTGTTTAGATGTAATTATCACAATGAATGCAAATATATATTATGTACCTAAAAAGCGGAAACTTTTGCCATGTTTTAATGTACATCAATGCACATCGAGCCTATATAAAATTATTAATTATTTGTTATTACTTTCAGTAACCATTAAGTCAGTATGCTTTCTTTATGGCTAGCATCTCAATCAGTGTCACACTCACCTTTTTATCTGACTCACCTCTCATTGCACTTGAACCTCAGGAATCAGTAATTAAGTTGGCTTGAGAAAGCCAACTTACTGATCTACTACTTAAACTTATTAGTGGAGCTTGCCCTAAGGCAGGCTTCACTATTACTATCTCACATACTTATTATTATTATTCTTCTTTTTCCGTACGCTTTTCGGCGCGTAACTAGTCCCGCACCGTTTGTCCTACACCAACGAAACAGGCGTCAAATCGTGCGGCCTATACGGGAATGGTGTGCTATATCTTTTATAAGCGATCGGGCGTACGATGTTCATACACGGGGCGAAAAATCGCCCAAAAAAAACGCATTGACAATGCATTGCGGCCAACTTTGACGGGTCGTAGCGCCAAGCCAAAATTTCGTAGAAACAAACAATTCGC
>JAUCMT010000087.1:1884783-1916913 GCA_032357475.1 Enteromius thamalakanensis
GACGTTTTCTAAATCTTTCAAACTGAAAACATCAAACTTAAACTTTTAAAACATCTTAAACTTAAACTGTTTTAAATTTTTTTAACTTCTTAAACTTTTCAAACTTTTTCAAACTTCTATCTACTGCTTTCTCAAGCCAACTTAAAGTTTGTCTAAACAAACTTTATTATCTAGTTGACTGTAGTTTTCACCTGGAAACAAATAGACTATATTAAAAGTGTGCTTACACTATCACTAAACATAAAACAAGAGGGAAAAAAAACCTGGTGAAATAGCCATTTTCATTATTAATATTTGTCAATCATAAGGAACGGTTCACTGATAAATCCCGCTACCGAAATATGTATATAGACGAATTTGTAATGACCGCCAAAATAACAGTCGTCCTCGCGCATCTTTCCCAAAGAGGCGGAAATACGTAATCAACCAGGAAGTGAGTGTCAGAGGAAGCATGGCGGCGCGCTGTGTCCTGCAGTCCGTAAGGACAGCGCTGAGGACCGTTCAGAGCGATCTCTGCAGCAAGGCTTGGTTTCAGAGGACACCGGGTTTCTCGCAGCTCTCGTTTCTGGGGATTGCGCCTCGTCGCGGACTCAGACACGGTAAGTTTACCGCAGATTGATTTCGGAGCGTTTGCACATCACACTGCTGAGTGTCCTCTTCACGCCACAGCTGTTATTGAACACTTATATATTATATAATATTACATTATATTCCGTTCAGAGGTCTGAGTGCACATTGAACATCTGGAATGTACAAGAATATTTAATTCGGTTACACTTTATTTGAAGGTGTCCTTGTTATAGTACAATTATGCTTTTAAGTAATGAGTAATAGTAATTGAGTGCAGGTAACGTTATTTGCTTTAAGAGTTTGGCTAAGGGTTATTTTTCTGTGATAATGCACAATATATTGTTATTGCGGTAGTAGCAAGAACTACACATTTGTAGTGTGTTATGACGTCTGTTTAACAATCTACATGCATTTGAGAATGTTACGATTGAAAAATGAAGTGTCATCAGGCAGGTGATTTTGTACAAACTGGTAGAGGTTATGCCTGCTTCAGTGCAAGCTGTTAATAAATTAATACACTGACGTACAAAATAATAGTAATATATTCCAATTCAGCAGTTCTAAGTTTGATCATATTCATAATATATTATGTTATTTACTTCTGTGTCTTAAATCATTGAGCATGTTGTATGTTTTACAGTGGTGGAGAAGAAAGATGGCAAGAGGACAGTTGTAAGTTATACACCTTCTCTTTCACATGAACATTTAAAAAAAAAAGGAATCAAACATTTTTATTTATATTCTGCTGGGAAAGTTGTTTGTGGAGCATCCATTATTGAACAATAACTCGCCTGTCTCATCTCTTCTTTAAAATTTACCAGCAATTGTGTTAGTTTTGCTTCATCTTGATACTGTTTGCAATACTACAATAATGCTGCTTTTTCCAAATTTCTATCAGATAGAGGGTGTTATAGAGCCTACATCTGAGCAACCACAGCCTCCCAACCCCACAGCTTCCTGTCCCATCTACAGATGGAACCTACAAAACAAGTACAACTACACCGTAAGTGCTCATATGTGATGACTGTGCAACATTATTTTAATTTCATTATCTTTAAGACTTCTCTCTCTCCCTCTAAATTTAACTGGTGATGCAGGACGTGTTGTTACTCAGTCAGTTCATTCGGTCAGACGGTGGGATGCTTCCTCGGCGCATTACAGGCCTCTGTGCTCAGGAACATACCAAGATAGCAATTTGTGTACAGATGGCCCATCGTGCCGGTGAGTTACAGCTTTATGATGTTTATGTTGTATGAAGATGCTCAGTGTTGCTCAGTTTTAATAAAATCAGTGTAATACAACATCTAAATATTTTTAAACCACTTTCTATCGATTCTTTCTTTTTTATAATTATAAATGCAGCACTTATAATAATCTTATATTAACTGAGAGACCATAGGGAATATAGAACCATGTAAAATTAACCTAATCAAAAGGTCCAAGCACTTTGCCCTTGCACTTTTAATTATATATACTTTATCCAAAAAATGCTATACATCAGCTACTCTTTTCTGTTTCATTTAACCAGTTCCTTCTCCTTTTTTTCCAGGTCTCCTACCAGATCATAAACCTCCCTTACCTGAAGGCCGGGGACCAAAACCTAAATCCAACCTACCCCTTAACCGGTATGGTCATCTCAGAAAAATTATATCACCTCAGATATTATCACATATTTGATAAGGAAAAAATTCCATGTGCCTCTTTTTATTTTTAGATTAAGTACCTCTGAATAATCAGACTGTCTGTTACGGTGTTACAGGTATCTGACACGTTACTCTGTGAAGTCTGTGAAGCCCATCTACAAGACTGGGCTAAAGTGGTGCAAGAAGAGAATGGTTGTAGGACATCCTGCCCTAAAAAACAACGTCAGATACAGTCCCAAACCACTGTACATAAAGCACTGATGGACACAGCTGTTTACCCAATCCAACCAGTGACTTTCATGGGACTGAGAGGAACTATTATAAAGAATTTGCACCTTTTGTAATGGTTTCCCTGGCACAAGAAACTGAGAGAACCAGTGTGCACTGAAACATCAAAACATTTGCAAATAAAACGTTAACCTCACTTGCAGATGTTTCTATGTCCGCATGTGTCTGAGCCAGAGAAAATCCCAGTTATATGCTTTTTACTGCCTTAAAGGTTAAAAAACCAAGCAACTTCAACTTTCCAAACACGCTGACATGTTTATGTTTGTTTATGTCCTGAAATTAAATAACAGAAAGAAAATTATAGCGCATGTAAATCACAGAGTTGATTAGACATTAACATTTAGAGCAAGATAAAAATGTGCAGTCTTCTAAAGTCCTTTTGGCTCCTATAACATGAAGGGCAGGTCAAGGTTCATAAGTCCATCTCCCATGTAGATGTGCCCATGCTGAGGGGTTTGGGGAACATGGAAGAAGGTGAGACCCAGCCAGAGCAGACTGCGTAATACACACACAGTGCCGCCCCTCTCAAGCTGGAGGCACCATGACCCTGCATGAAGAACACACACAGTAAGCAAAAATGACAAGAAAAAGACTAGTATTATCCTACTGTGCAAGATCAAAGAGTAAAGAGTGGGCAAAAAGCATTTTGTATAAACTGAACCTGAATTTTCAACCATTACACATAACCACTGACACAATCCATACTGATGGTGTGACAGTAAAATCTGGAGAAGAAAGTCGTGTGACAGAGGCTCTGTTATGGATGACTATTATCACAGCGGTGTATAAAGAAGAGGCGTTCTGGGGTCTTTCTGTCTGGGTGGCCCCTGTATCCAGCTGCAGCCTTGGCTTGGGCCCAGTACCGCAAAGCTCACTGCCAGTGAAGTCTGTTTGAATTGCAGCACTGAAAATTAACCGCTAACAATGTTTAACCTAAAACACTCAAAAATCTTCATTGTGACTTTATTATGAGTTACAATATTTATAGGCAGCGGTTCTTTAAAGCGCTCACTAATTAGAAAAGCTTTTGAGGATAATATGCACTAATTAGAAGTTCTCATCTGAAAGATGCGATGTTAAATACGTCTGGCAAATCAGACAAGTTGCTTCCATCAACACTAAATGAAACCATTTTCCTTTATTCCTTACAGTGATGTTTGGCTTAATAGTCATGCAGTTATACAATATTTTATGCCTTTCCAAGATCTTGGGAAATCTCCCTACTTTTTCCTGGTCCAGGCCACATTCAAGGAAATCTAAGTAAAGCCGTAGGGGGGTGGTGGTTAAAATCACCGCCCATTCCCAGTATCCTCTACCCACTATTTGAAGCCTCCAGATGAACCTGTTCACCTCTGGCAATCCTTGAGAGGGGATTGGGTATTTTCCACCTGGTTGGTGAAGGGGAAAAGAAAGAAACTGTAACGCAGAGTGGGTGAATGCCCTCTGTCTGAGACCTGCTCTACTTTTTCAGGCAAAACAAATCAACTTAGCCTAGTGTTGCCTGAGGTTAGGGGCCATCCCTTAGAGAGAGAGAAATAAGGACAGATCACCTCCTTTAATGAAACAGCTGAGATGTTTCTACCACACTTAAAGTCTGGGCATGTGTCCAGTAAGTTGACTGTGCCTTCAGACTCTACTGAGAAACAACAAAGAGGCATTTGCCTTCTAAGTCAGAGTCTGATAACAATACTCCCAGTGAGGAAATGCTATAATTTACATAGTCTTTGATGAGTGATCACTGACATCTCCTTGATCTTTGCTCTTCAAGGTTACATTCAACAGGAAGGTCACTCTTCATTTTGCAACAAATGCTCTTATTCCAGAGTCACAAACCACGTTTTCAGAGATGTCAAGGCTCAAAGTGATGCTCTATTGCTTTTCTCGGTATGTTAAACAATTCGGATTCCATCTGGTTAAGATTCAGGATCAGCAGAACCAGATATTCCTTAAGGAACTCAATGTTAAACAATCAGTAGTGGTCTGTAGCCTGTGGGCAAGCGATGGCTAATGCTTCATGAAGCGTGCTTGATGAATACCTTTCAGCAAGCTTATGTCTGACTTGAATTTGTGGGGAGCGACAACAGACGAATAGTTTTCTGAATAACTGTTTCGTTAGTTCACTCCCAAATGACAAACATGGCAGGAAGACACACCATAATATACGAGTGGGAGATTTATCGTTTTTGAAGAAAATGGCAATCCCTCAAACACGTCTTCCCAGAAATAAAAGAGAACAATGGGATCATAGTCTGAAGAACAACACCCCAGATGTCTCCTTGGCTTTCGCTCGGCCTTAGCCAGCTGCCAAATCATATCTGTCATTAACCCAGGGAAATCCAGCTACAGGGATCATGGGATGCCTTGCAGAAGGATTTTTACACCCTCCTCATATTTCCCACCACTATTCAGTCTTCCTAAATGCAATTTGCATGTCAGCATCCTTTTTGGGAGAGTACGCCTGTGTTAACAGGTGTTGTTCACCTTTGAATTTCAATGTCTAAAGCAAAAGAGGGCTCGGACTTCATCGCAGACGTTTCATTACAGGACTAGAGGGAGGGATCTGGAGACTCCCACAGCACCTTCAGAAACAGTACTGTGACTGGAAATAAAACCGCATTAAGAATAAATCATCATGGAACAATGTAATGAAAGATCAGTCCTTTTAATTACCTTTGGGGATGTCCTCGCTCAAAGGATCTAGAAAGTCAATAGCAGGGTTCAGGTGAGACATTTCCAAGATGGACTTCTTTTTCAGGTTAACCGGTTCACTGAAGTGCAGATAGTTGCACAGCTTCGCAGCCTCAACAGGATCTAGACCTGCAATCGGGCATTAGGGTGACCATAAGTTCTCTTTTTCCCAGATATTAAATTGTCTAAAATGTTCAGTTTTTGTTTTTTTTTAATAGTGTCCTGTTGCACATAATTGATGTGGAGTGGTGTGCAACATGGTCAAAGCAATGCAATTTCTCATACTGTGCATGTAATGTATTAGGACTGTGGAGAGCACGCCAGTTAAGAAACGCATACAAAACCTGGACATTTTTGGCAATTTAGTAATAGAGGACATATGGTCCCCCTAATCAAGTGTGCAAAATGTAAACAGATCTGACAATTCAGATAAATGACAACATAAAAAGAAGAACAGAAGACTGATTATAAGAAATCGTCTTTTGAGAACTGAAATGAACTACATTTTACCAGGAAATGCAAACATGCAGACTTCAGTTTTATACTCACACAGCTGCATCTGATTGCCGGTGGAAAACATATACAAACACTTGTGGACTGCTGAGAGTTTGGCTGTAAGCATACTGTACCTCCAAAGCTTCGGTTTGTCTGCACTTTGCCGCAGGGGCTCTTGGTAAACGCACCACGTGGCACTACAGACGCATCTTTATCGATGTTTGACACAGTCGTGGCCAATCTACTCGCCTCATTCACTTTCACCTGCACAAACGGAGGCATGTTAACAGCTTCATTAACATTCCACAAGCCTCCTTCCATTTATCATGTTTAGTCCATTAGAAACCATGAATAAACAGAAAACCAAATAAATAATAACAGTTGTTTTACATCCAAACATTACCACGACCATATAAACATAACCTTGGTTTTGTGTGTGTTTCCAATTTTCTTTGAAATGTTTAGACTTTTTGATTGCTAAAAAATAAAGTTTGGTCAACAAAGCCAGATCTGTGTTTTATAAAGATTCTTAAGTGCAGATATACCACATTAACCAAGGAAGGTTTTCTTCCATCTATTTTCCTATTTCCAGAATGCTGCATGTTCATTATAGCCCCATCTGTGTCGTGTAACACAAATACTCTCACCGTGACCTCTTCCTCTGTGGCGTCGTCCCCCTCTCCCTTAATGCGCATCTCTGTGTGCTCATACTCATGGGACGGGTCGCCTGTGAATCGCCCCTTTGCTGCTAATGCCACATCTGCAATCATGGACTCAGTGGCTGGGGGGAGCAGGTGCCAATCCATGCAGTTTAAGCTGTTTAATGATAAGAAATTATACAAATTCGTTTAAAAAAGAAATTATTTATCACTCCCTAACAAGATTAAACAGATACTGGTATTGAACATCACAGATTCTCCTGATAATACTGACACAATAGGTGTCAGAGTAAAATACATTTATATATGCATACTAAAACACAATTTTGGGGAATTTTCAAGCTAATTACCACCATATTAGGATTACATTTCCAACACAAATGAGTGATTAAACTAATAAAAACTTATTTTATTGCAAAATCAATCTAATCTGGCCGAGGATAACTTAGCCATTGTGTATGATCACAATATGTAAACATAAACAAGCACTTTTCCAGACAACAACATACCTGTACAGAGTCTTTCTGTTCTTCATTTCATCCTCTTCAACTCCTTGCGCAATAAAATAGTCGCATTTTAGCCCCAAAACCTTTCCCCAAATCAAAACGCGGCGGAATTTGTAGTTTCTTTTGAGAATGACGAGCGAGGTTTGAAGAGCGGCTCTCTGCTCGTTGCTCAGAGTCAAACCATTAGCGGCGGCTAAATCCAGCGAGTAATGCAAAGACTCAAAGTCCATTGCAGCACTCTTTACTAACAACTTTTTGTTTATAAAAAAAACACTTTAGTCATTTGTATTTATTGCGCTTATGAGAGAACAGACGCTAGCAAGCTAATCAGCCTCACTCTCCGGTTACTCTGCGGTTGCTAAGGTAAACAAAAGCCCTAGCAGCCTGTTGTTATAGCAACTCTTACTCTTTCTCTCTCTCTCACGCACACACACAGCTCACTACAGCTGAACAGAAATACATTGCTTAAATCAATTATTATACATAATAATTTAATTTTACATATGTGTGTGTATATATATCTACAATGTATTATATATTATGTGTTTGTGTGTGTGTGGGGGGGGTATTTTTGGGTCATGAAGGTAATGAATGAGATTTCATTTAGTTCAATTGTCTGCACAGATGACAGTCGTTCACAGGAGGCTCCTCATCTATAGAGAAAGACTAACAGGAAGCATGTGACACAGCTGGCAGGATGTATGTTCAGTCTGACCTATTGCCCTCTGCGTGATACACGCAGCTTCACACGCTGTATGTGTGAAGTAGTGCTGTTCACAGCATCCGCGCGGCCGACAGCAGAAGTCAGCTGCCTGTTGAGAGCACATTAGTGTGTTTGTGTGTGTGAAGACAGAGCTGTGCGGCAGTTTGTTTAAGATGATGATGACAAACAGAAGTAGAGTGGAAAGTATGATTTCAGTGTTCATATTTCATCTCAAAGAAAAAAATTATATTTTTATATCATCTATCTATATTTTTTTATATTCATTAAGACCTCTATGAATGAATGATAGGTTTTAATTTATGCTGGATAATCATCCTGTCCAGATGTATTAACTTTTTATTAACATTTTCTATAATTAATTTAATTAACTATAATGAGAATAAATACAAATTGTTGTCATAATATCATCTTAATTTGTCTTGAATTGGTTGTCATATGTATGTTGGATTTATTTTTACTTGTTTTGTTATGTAATGCACTTTCAGAAACTGTTTTAAAAGTGCTATATAAAAATATAAATATTTTTCTTTAATTTTGTGATTAAATTGTGTCATGAATAGTGGTTTCTAAAATTCATTCTTTCACATTGTTTTGGTTTATACTAATAAATAAAGGCTCTTTTTGGCATTGATGGTTCAACGAGTAACCTTTAGCATCCACAAAACCTTTCCATTGCACAAAAGATTCTTTAGTTTTAAATGTTCCTCATGCTAAGAAACAAGGTCTTGGGTTTTGAAAACCCTTTATGTACAGTATCTTTGTTTTTAAGAGCGTGTATCTGCTTTACAGCAAAAGCTTTTTCCTTCATGGTCAAACCTTTACAAGCAACATCCGTTACAGGTGTCAAGTGCTTAGCACTCCAGCGCTCTTGAAGCAGGTCCCTGTGTGAGCGCTAGCAGGCTCATGTGTCTGCATTGCTGTGATTAGGGACGGTACTTCAGCGCTGTCAAGGAATGGTTAGCCACAAAGACCCCGTTGAGTTAGCGGCACGCAGGATCAACACGCACACAGACGGACGGCCTCATTCACAGGAGATTAGCGGCCACAACATTACACCCGCCTCTGGCTATAACTCACAAAGCCTCTGAAAGAGCACCACCAGAGGGGCAAGACTTCAGACAGGAAGGGGAGGATGAGGAGGAGAGGAAGAGGGTGGGAAGGAAGTGAAGATGTCTGTATTTCACATCTTTGGACAGATTTGTCTCATGCTTGTCTCAGCTGCTAGAGCTCAGAAAGAAAAAAAACATGGCCTATAGGCACACTAACTTTAATGTTGACGTTTTCACTGCTTGAGCCAACTTTGAGATATACAGTGTTAGGTGTAATGCATTATTAATTCATTCCCATGAAAAATTAAAGTAAGGGATTATTCATACTTTTTTCTGTAATTTAATTAGTTACACACATACTTTTTAGACTAACATCTATTGGTACAAAGCATGCTTTTAGATGCTCAAGAATAGTTCAATAATTCTTTAATTTACTTTATAGTACTTAAACTTATATTTGGTTATATGCAATGGCATCATTTCTCATTTTTGTTTAAGCTTTTTAAGATAAATGTAAAAAATTCTAAGTACATAATTTTAGACATTATTTAAAAAAAAAAAGTTAAAGGAAAACAAAAAAGTTCATTTTGATCCATGCTGATTTCTTCATAGTGGTTTTCATCGTATTTTGAATTACAAATTGCATTAAGTTTAAAAGATGAGGAGTACCTTTTTCTGTTTTTATATGGATACGTTCTTATTCTAACTTTTTCACAGTGAAAAACTTCAAAACTTTACTTTAAAAGGAAACAGTGAAAGCGAATGAGGCTGTCAAGCTTCACAAGAAAAAAAGTACATAAATAAATGTCTTCTGATACCATCATTGCCATGTCTCAGTATACAAGTCACCACAAATATGATTCGAGCTCAAATAAAAAATGTAATTTAAGTATGTTCCTCACAGTTTCTTCAGTTTCCTCCACACAAGAAAATCCGACAGAATGACATGAGGCAGAGTAAATGATGACAGAATCTACCCTTAAGCTAAAGAGAGTAGTAGAGTAACAGCAGAGTCTACTGACGACCAGATAACAACAAAAGTCCCAATCTGGGAATTCTCCCTCTAATTCTTCATTTTCTTACTCATTTCACTCAGTCTCAGTTTCTTCTCTGAGTAAACCTTAAGAGACGTCTGGCAGGGAAACAAAACTTTGCTATTAGTTTCCCCCTAAAAGTTGTGTCTGGGTGAAGTGAAATAAGTTTACCCCCAAGGCTTGGCGAGGCTCCATTACTCTCGGTACCTTACAGACCACCGGCGTTGCCATGGGAATAATCCCCTCAAACAAAAGGGAGGGATCAGCAGGGGAGATCAATGCCATCGGGCTTTGTGGTTGGCTGGCACAGAGATCAGTCATACGTACTCCAGGTCACCGGGTCAGAGGCATCAATCACGGCTTCAGAACAGAGCGCGGACCATCTCAAAAGAGGATAAAAGAAGAGAGGAGAGGAGGAAACATCTTCCTCTGTGTTAATAGAGGGAAGAATTATCTTTGGAGCATTTCGAGGCACCATATACAAGTACAACAATAATTGGTTCCTGTAGTTTGAAAGACCAGACACAGCTGGAGACAAGCCATTCAGAGTTTGTGAGCGTTCAATCACGAGATGCAAGTTAGATGACAGAATTCACATCACGTCCAGTAAACATAACTGACAAATTGCACTCTTTAAAGTGCCCCTCTTGTGTATTTATGAAAATGACACAGATCTAAGTAAATGAAAACTCCTGCAAAGTTTGAAATCTGAAAGTGCAAAGTAGAAATGTATGAGCTCTTGAAAGAAAGAGTCGACTCTGAAACAAATCATTTAAAACGATTCCCAAGTCTATTCAAGTTGATGTCAAAATGAAACATTAGCATACTGCCCGCCCATGAGAATGCAAATTCATTCTTTGCCACTAGGTTTCACTTTCGGTGCGTTAAAAGCTCACACTGCTTTAAACGAAAACTAATTGTTTGGGAGTCGTTAACTTTGCATGCGGGGCAACCTGTTGTTAGGGACTCTCAAAACCAAAATAAGAACCTTTCATTACCCATAATAAAAGAAAATGCTTTCTTGGTTTATTGATGGATTTTCCCTGTGTTTGTGTCATGATAACTCCTGCATTAAAAAGCAGTCTCTCTGGTGAATTTGCTCACCTGTGGGTCCTCTGCAGTGAATGGGTGCCATCAGAATCTCCAAACAGTTGATAAAAACCATCACAATAATCAAGCAACCATTCCGGTTTATTAATTAATATCCTACAAAGTAAAAAGCTGTAGGTCTGTAAAAACAAATCTATCATTAAGGGCTTTTTAACTTTGGTGTGCATCATTTTTAAGTGAACGTTTTGCAAAATAACGCATTTCGAAAGGAACGCAATACGAATTAATCAAACACAGCTGGTAGCCCATCAGTTAATTATTCCCAATCACTCTCACTCAATAGATTCTTCCCCCATCTACTATAAAAAACTTTTAATCCTTCCACATCTCGCTTTAAGCATCCCTCCTCCTCCCCTTCTCCACCTATTTTTCAATTCACGCCTCCAGGGGGAGCAGTCTGGGTCCAAGCCGAGCTTTGAACCCTTTCCCACACTAGGGTTCATACCACTAGGGTTCACGGTTCTCTTGGGCTCGCTCCACTGACAGCATGCCAAACCCGCTAAAACTACCAATGAGGAAAGCGTGAACTCTTGAATTGCACTTCCTCCAGTGACAATATCCATCCACTTTAGTACTCCCAACAAAACATTCATTTAGAACCATTTTCACTTATAAAAGGTGGCTGATTTGTTCAGATTTCACTCCTGATTTAGACAAGACGACAATAGCAATAAGCAATAGAGAACTTATATTTTGTCCAGAAGCAACTATTTGAAGCAAGAAATATCACAGCTTTTTACAAAATTGCTGGATGGGAGTGGTGTGGATTACTTTGTGTTTATCTGTTTGGACTCTGTTGGCACCCATTCACTCCAGAGCCAATGGTGAGCAAGTGATATAATGCTAAATTAATCCAAAATCAAATCAAGAAACAAAATCTACATCTTGGATGGCCTGAGGTTAAGTACATGTTCAGCAATGTTCTTCCTTTAAGCTATTATTAATGCCTGTAGCACAAACAGCTAGGAACACAGTTTATATTTTGTGTTAGGAATTTGTTGAAATCCATATGCAAAAAGGATAAGAAATAGAGATGGCTGTGACTGTTGTCTAAAGCAAAACCATAGACTGTATGGTTTTCAAAAATATTAAAAGGTTTTAAATCCCATCCTCCAACATCTGTTTCTAGAGGTACAATAAGGTTTTTCTTGCGTCACTACAGCTGCCAAGACTTCACACACTTTATAAGTACTTCATTGGTTTGCAAGTTTGCAACCCCCCAGCAAACACCATTCAGTGAATCCTGATCTGGTACTTGATTTCAGCCCCACCTTAAAAGAAATACAGAAAAGCTTTATTTGATAGAGGTTTGTCTCCAGTTGCATATAAGAGTTTGTGTCATTAGAGCCGTAAAGCCTTCTGAGGGTTTATTGTGGTGTCAAACACTGTAAATGCTGTTATTTCTGGCTCTCACAGAATGAAATAAAGCTGTAAAAATACATGCAATCTTCATTTATATGACTTTGCATATGGTTTACACCAAACATGTGACCCCTTATACAGTCTCCTGCATAAAGTACGATATCAATCCTATTAAAAAACATACTGTACATACCCAAGAAAAACTTAAAAGTCTTGTGCAATAAAATATTTGGCAACCTAAACATGAACTTAACTAACCACCTGGCACCAATAAAAAGTAAAAAAAATTAAAAATACTATAGTATTACCATGTTTTTTGTTCCTCCATGGTACCCGTTATATATATATATATATATATATAAATATATAAAGTTCGACACACACACACTCACTTTCCCTCATTGGATCAGTTTCTTATGTTATGAATGCTGATCCTGGTGTTTGGAACCGGTCGCTCGGGTTTGTGGCCTGCTTATGGTGTTAAAATAAGACGATTTGGCTCTCTCCTGACTAATGAGCTGAAAACCGCAGTCAGGTGAAATGTGTCAAGTGTGTGTTTGGAGGACTTTCATTCATCCATTTCCAGGAAAATCTCAGGCTTAAGAATATAAGACTCAATGTTCGGATGTTGAGCCTTTTAAATTCAGTTTCTGTTCCATAATGAATATACAGAACAAGAACACACACAGGTGTTAAGATTTCCCTTCCTATCCACAATATCCTCTTAACAGCTATAGGAATAAATATGATACTTGTACTTACATTAATTATTTTGGAAATCCTTGTTTCTTATTTGCTCTGAGGTTTGACCTTTTTAAAGTCGGAAGACTTTTTTTGTAAGTTTCTAGTTAATAGTTTACAGTGTAATTAGAATTTGCTCTATGCACTAAACACTTTTCTTACTGGCGTGATCACAACATTGAAGTTTAACTTTATGGACATGGTCAGCAAGTTATTGTATCACGCTAGTCAAAAAAATGTTTATGTCTGCCTTATTTCCTTAATTGGTAACAGCCTTACTTTAAATGCAATCTTTGCATATTTTAACAATTAACATTATGGCAAAATATTAGGTTTACTTTGCGTTAAAAGCGAAGCATTTCTCTGCTTCAATCTGAACTGCACTGGGAAGAACCAGATCATTTAGAAAGTAACAGTGCCACCTAGTGATGATTCATTCTCTCATACAAATATGGCAATGAAAGCCCATTGAGCTATGAGCTCAATTCATCTGTCAACATCAATATATTAACATATTTGTATAAAAATTGCTTTAAAACAGAAAATTAGAAATGTCAAACAATACAGAAGCTCACTTTCTCACTCACACGCACATACGAATGAGTTATAAAGTGTGTTAAGTTGTTTTAAACAAGGCACAAGTGTATCAGTTCAAGTGTATTGATATACTCAAGCTATAGTTGTACTCCTTGGCAAGAGCTCACTGGTAGAGCTGGTTTTGTGGAAATGTTTGGACAGCGTGTTTGAATGGCAATTTAGAAAAGCTTTTAAAGTCTTTGGCGAGAATAATTGATCCTGAAAAGCTCCTTTAGGTTTGTTATATCGTAGTTCATGGTTAAATATTCCTCAAGTCTCTCAGAGTGTAAAAAAAAAGCTATGAAGTGTGATTTTTTTTTCTTTTCTCCAAGAGATCCCATTTTTAAAACTGAATCTCCACACTGACCTCCAACACAGCAAAAACCATTTCCTCCAGAGGTGAAAAGGCAGTTGCTGACTGATTATTGTTGTTAGATATCTGACTCTGGACAGTCTTCCTCAGTGCTGAGGAAGGGCGGACTGATGTCTGTGGTGCCATATGAATGGTGAATGCTGCATTCATCAGATTCAGACGATGCATCTGGGTTCAGAACTTTGGGAAGGTACACCTAAAAAGGACATTGAGATTTAGGTTGACGCAAAATCTTTCAGGACTAAAACAAAAATGTGTGTAATATAAAAATGTGAAACTTGCAGATGCAGATGAGCTCTGTGAACCTCTATCTGGGTCTTCTTCCTCCTCCTTAACCTGAATCACAGACACACAATTATATTATGCATTTAGCAGATGCTTTTATCCAAAATAACTTGGGAAAGCAATATTTCACAAAGCCAATCATGTTTGAAAAATACAATAGCAGATTTATAAGAAAGCTAAGCAGAGGAGAAATCCAAAGAAAAAAGAAAAACATTTGTGTGTGTGTGTGTGTGTGTGTGTGTGAATGCATTTGAGGTTGTGAGGTGGTTACTACAACCATTAAATTATTGTTAAATTTCATCAAGCTTTGACACAGAACAAAGCAGCTTACGTTGTAGTTGTGCGGGCTGAGGTATTTGAAGTGTCCGAAGCAGGTGTAACTTAAACAAATAAAGATGGTCACACACAGAACCACTAAAGTGAACATTGATGTAGCTGCCTTGAAGCCTGTGGAGACACAAAATCAACATATATCCACTGCACGACTCACATTTATGATTTAATTCACCAGTTAGTGGCTGTTACCTGTTCTGAGTACAGAAAAGAAATAAAGCCAAATCAGGCATATGATTGGTGCAGCCAGAGCTTGATTGACAGCCCCCAGGTGAACTTGTCGATCGAGGCGGGCGGGCAGGTAAGCGAAGTACAAGTTGTGCTTGTCCACCAGGTGTTTCAGCAGCAGGTACAGCAAACCTGCACACACAGTCTGTGTGTTAATGTGATGCTACATACACTAATACTGTGTGTAAGGCCTTGAGGAAAGATATCAGACCGAAGGGAACGATGACAGGGCAGGTGATGCTGTACGCCATGATGACCGTGAACACACACAGAGTCCATCCGTACATCGCTCCATACTGAAACTCATACGCCTGGTTCTACAGAGTCAAGAGGTTACAGGTGGATAAGAAACACATTTCTGTTCACTATTCTATATCAATTCAAGGGATATTTTGACTTGCTTTCAATATACAGCATGATATCGAGTTACACTTTATTTCGATGGCACACTTTAGACGTTCTACTACACTTAAGTAACTTTGCAACTACTCAAATGTCAACTAATTCTCAATCCTTTGCAACTACTGTACATGTCTGTTAGGGGCAGGTTAAGGGTTAGTAGAATTTTAGTAAAAGTTGACATATACTTGCAAAGATTATTATAGTCAATATGTTGTATTTTGAAAGTCTACTAATACTCTAATGACTGCTAGTTGACATGTAGTTGCAAAGTTACTTTTAGCAGAATGTCTAAAGTGCACTATCAAAATAAAAGTGTTACCATAGTAATAATAATAACAGTGCAATTCTAATAATAAAAAAGGTTAAAAGATACATTTTAAAATTCATTTAGATATTTAAATATCTAAAGTCCCAGACAGACCTGTTTAACATATTTCCTCTCAGCAGCTGAATGTGCAAGTGCCAGACGCACAATGTAGAGCAGCAATCCTGGCAACCGCAGCAGCTCCATGCCAGAGCCCACCAGAGCTGCCGCGATCACGTAATTTACAAAGAATGCCCCCTGATCAGGTAAAAACACACACCTGAGATACACAGAGAAGAATCATGAATATATTGTGGTGCGAGCTGAATAAATCATTCTGATTTGAGCAAATAAAAACACACAAGATACTCACTCAAACTTCAGCTTCCCCTCAGACTGCTTATCAAACAACCAGCGGAAAAAGAAGGCTAGACTGAGAGAAAAGACAGCACATCTGTAATCATGCTCACTTTGGAAACATTTGAGACCCACTGCGCTCTAATCAAAAATACATTAATTTATGGTTTTAAATCATCACAGGTGGGTGGGTTTCCTAGAAATAAGATAACAATGTTAACATTCATGTACCTGGTGAGGCCCAGTGAGGGCAAAATCAACACCATGAAGAGCAGGAAGATGTAGAGCTTGTACATCATGCTCATATTTTCGCTGGACCTTCACATACACAGACAGATGAGTAATATTAAGTAAGCTTGTTTGTGTGTGAGTGAGTATATATGTGTTTGATGGTCTACCTGGTCCAGTGGGACTCTCCCAGTGTAGAGTAATACACTATGGTGGGCAACAGGGCCGAGAAGGTCCACAGCAGAATAGTGGGGAAGAACTGGCTGATAACAGCACTCTGTAAACACAACACAACATCTTCATACCACTGCACTTCATGTGCTCACATCATTACACATGTACAGTCACATACGTTCAGATACTGAATGGGCTTGGTGACATTAAACTTGTCCATGGTGGTGATGATGATGGAGGGTGTTGTAAGGAAAAAGAGGAGGACAAAGAGCGCTACATTTAGCACCACAAAGCGTAGCCACCAACGCAACCCACGTATTGACAAATTCTCCCTGAAAGAAAAGGAGAGAGGTGTAAGGTGAACTCTTATCTTCTCTATAAACCAAAGAAGGATGTAATAGATGTAACATATGTTGTTCCAAAAATAAATAATAGCACATAATAGATAATAAATAATAGTACCAGTAGATATTATATGGGTGAGGAGCATAATTCACTTTCCATTTGTTCACCCTCAGTTCTGCACTCTTAGAGGATGGCTGAGGCTCCCGGCCACACCCACATCTGATTACCCCACCCATTTCTTCTCTTGCTCCACCTCCACACTCAAGAGCATTGAAATCTTTCAGAATACTGTGAGGAAAGATAAACAGCACAGAGTGCAATGCTCAGGGTACAGAAGTAAAAGCTTCATTCATTTTCTTCATAATGAAACATTTTTTGCAGTATGCAAATTATAAACTTATAGACTTATAAGGAAGCATGATTTTGCATCATTTTTATACTTATACAGCCGAGTCTGAGAGTGAATCACTTACTAGCTGGCCATATACTCATTTTGCAGAGAGACAAACGCCATGCCCAGAGGACGCAGTTCTTCCCTCTCCTTCAGTTTGTCTTCTTCCTCACGCAGAGCAGCTTCCAGTGAGCTGTAGAACTCTATAGCATCAACCTACAAATAAACACACTCTTTATTCAGATGCCCAAAGCTTGGGAAGTCAAATAATGGAAGTACTTACCTCTTCACAGCCCTTACAGCAGAAGCAGCAGCAGCACAGGTGACTGCAGGGTCGAGGGTTGATGACCTCACGATGTCCCTGGCGCTGGAGTATCCTATTGTAATGTCGCAGGTTTTTTTCTGCCCGGTTTCTGTTACAATAAAATGACAGTAACACTTTAGAATAAGTAATACCCGTTAACTATTAACAATGACTTTTCCCTCGATAAATAATGAATTATTAATAGTTGGTAAGGTTTAGGTATTGGGTAGATTAGTGATGTAGAATAATGTATTAATTTGGGCTTAATTACAACTAATAAATGGCTAATATTGTAGTAAAATGCATGCTAACAAGCAACTAACAGGTGCAACCATAAAAAAAAGTGTTACCAACAATAAATATTACATGTCTTTTACATAAAAAATATTACTTGAAAAAAATATTACTTGATATAATAAAATAAAATAATAATTCACTGAACTTTTTTTTTATTTAAGCTTGTTAGTTTACTTTACATACTGTCCTAAAATAACTAAGACAAAATGTCTACCAAAAAGTAATAAAAACTAAACATTAAAATATGAATAAAATTACAAAAACCTCAATATAGAATTAAACTGGAAAACAAAAATAGACACTTTTTAAAGCATTAATAAAAACTGTAATAGTATTTCAGTAAGACTTGATAATACTGGTGTGTGAAAGCATGTCTATAATATCTATGGACGACTTATAATATCAGGTCAAATTGGCTTTCTTACCTGTTTCTGTTTAGATCAATCAGTTTGGCAACATCATAACACAAGTTAACATCAGTCACTTGACAGCTAGGGTACGCCTCCCTGCAAACAAATATACAGTCAAGACACATTAAAACCTAAAAGATGTCATTTCTGTAATAGAGGCAGAAATACAGTATTTTGTCATCTCCCATCTATCTTCCTTTGCTCATAAAAACATGTTATTAAAACCGATTTCAGTTCCATTTGGAGTCAAAATTACACCCAATAATTATCCTAATTAAGCATAATTGCTATTATTGAAGTATAATCTTCATCTGTAATGTAAATCAATTCATAATGCAGCTATCCAATAAGTTTCTAAACTGAGATCATGCCCTGCATGCTGAATAGAACACAAATGGAGACGGAAAGAGAGACGGCCAAAAATAAAATGAACAAAATGAAGCCTTGGAAAATCACTCCCACTTACATGAAGTGAGTTTTTATACTCTCATTACTGGCTGCAGTGGGTACAGGCCTCACAAACAGGGTGTTTCTGGCCTATGGAAAAATAAACCAGGGTCAAACCATGTCTGTGTTTATGAGAGAGAGAGAGAGAGAGAGAGGAATTGCCGGACACTTACTATCTCCCTCTTGGTTCCCTTCATTTTAGAGGTGTGTCGTCTCAGCAGGGCCACCGTGATCATGAGATACAGAACTGCAAATACTGTGTGCAGCCAAAGCAGTGCATCACTGCAGAGACATAAAATACAGTTCAAACAGACACGCACTCATACATTCAGACAGCTCTGCATAGATGCATACTGTACGTACCCCTGTTTAAGATTGGCTATGGTGGTTCTCCCGAAACTGTAAGGATCATTGCCTGGAACACAGAAATGAGTCAGAGTTTTTCCTCTAAGAAAGGAACTTGAAAATATTTCATGTGGTGACATCATGCAAGATTTTAAACCACTACCGCCCGTCCAAAAACTTGACATCATAGGTAAATGTAGCTATATAAAAATATTATTGTGTCCAAAATAAATAATGAATAAATATAAAACAATAAAAAGTATATTATTGTATTATACTATATGTATTATGACTAATATATTTGTATGTATATGTATATATAGAGAGAGGGAGAGGGAGAGAGAGAGAGTAGTCAGAATAAATAACACTATAATTAAAATAAAAAATTAAAAATAATATGTTTTCAAGTTTGTTCACGAATGTCTTCAAATCGAATTAATGTGAAGTTTTTCTATTTTAATAAACTATAAAATTATGAATTTTCATCAGCCATTACTACAGTCTTCAGTGTCACATGATCCTTCGGAAATCATTCTTTAATGTCAATGTCTCTGGTATAAGTCAAGAAACATTAAACAGAGAGGCAGATCACTAGTTTATAACCATGTTACTGTATATGTGTGTGTGTGTGTGTGTGTGTGTGTGTTAGATACCCAGCAGGTCACCGGATAGATTGACTGGTAGGATGATGGTGACAGACAGCACACAGATGATCAAGAGCAGGATGACCAGGTGCTTCTGAAATGAAAGATAATGTACTGCATCCACCCCACATTTCTCCTGGATGGAAGTCTCACTGCACACACACACACACACAAACACACATCAGTTTCACATCATCATTCATATTAGGACTTTCCCATGCAAACTTCCCTATTTGACCTTAAATAAGTAACAATATGAACAGGGAAAACTGTCCGGTTGAAATCATATAAAATGAATATGCAGTGCCACAAAAGCACTTACTCCATATTGACAATGAAGTTGATCCAGGAGCAGCAACCCTACAGGAAATGAGGAAGATGTTGAGGATCTCAAGAATGATGTCATAATGATAACAGATGACGAGGAGGTCAAAACTCACCTTTTCATATTCAGGCTCCTCGTCGGACATGGATGATGTCATTCTGCTGTAACGACGTTTAGTAGCTTGTCTGAACCTGCTGCAGCAAAAAAAGACAGAGCTCTTCATCTCACCATCCTCACTGTTTTCAGTTTTTCTGTTTAACTCAAATATAAATATTTTAAAAGCAATATTATTCTTAATAAAAATTATAAAAACAATTATAAAATAACTATATCAATATAATATAATATATACAAATATATATATATATACACAAATTATACATTTCAGATTTTTAAATAAGAATTTGGCTAGTTTATGCTACAATATTTACTAATTTTATTATAATTTACAATAACTTGTTTCCACTGTGATTACTACAGTTCTCATCTCACGTACTCTTCAGTCTCTGCGACAAGAGCAAGTCTCCCATGATCCCACAGTCTCCTCCTGATCAGTGTGAAGACTATTAGCAGTATCTGCGGGGGGGACACACAGCATCATCTAATTACATATGTCCCGACCAATCGGATCCCAACTGATGGCTGAACTTACCACAAAGAGTGAGAAGTCGATCAGCAGAACGGTGGGCACTCCTCCGAAGTTCACCCCCTTCAGCACGGTGCTCTGTGTGGCACTGAAACAGCTGCTGTTGTCCGAAGGGTCAGTTCTGTTATTCTCCATCAAGGAGAGACGCTCCCACCACGAAGAGGACATCTGGAGCAAAAACAGGCATGAGTTACAGGTTTACTTTTGATGTTCTGTTTCAGGGACACATATGACATCAGCATTCCCCAGATTACTGTTGTTTGTCTTTATTTATTAATTTCATTTATCCATTTACTATTTAATCAATTAATAAGTGTTTTCTTATTTACAATGACAGCTTCGCAAGAGAAGAACATGATCCTGCACATGCATACACACATATCAAAATTTACATAATATAAAATTAAATAAAAAGTGAATAGTATAAACAAACTAACAAAATATTACAATTAAATATATAAAAAAATATGATAAACAATATAAAAAAAATACAACAAATATATATATATATATATTTTTTTTTTAATCTACTGAGAAAATACAGCTATTTAAACAATTGCAGGAGTTGTTTAAAGCACTCATTACCAATTTAAAAAAGATTAGCAATAATAAAACATAAAAGTGCAAGATGAAACAGAAATATAATAATCAATATTCATCAGTTTCTCTAACGTTTTAGGCCTAGGTGATAGGTAACAGGTTGGTGTTGAAAATATGTTTAAGATCAGCTGGTGTTAGCCATCAAAGCATCAATCTTCAGCATTGTGAATGGCATATCAGTGCAAGGACGTGAAATGTCACGTTCTAGAGGGTGTCCTTTTAACTTTACTGCAAACAAAACACAATTAAACAATGGTATAATACATCACATCAGCCCCCAAAAAGTTTTGGGTATTTGTGAACATGACAGTTCCTTAAAATGCTTTATTACCTTAACATTATAGATGACAGATTACTGGTGATTGTATTGAAGTTAAAGTTTTGAGCATTATGCCCACAATAGACATAAAGGTACTATTAAATGCTAAATGTGTTATTAAAGTAAGGATCAAGAAGAAATATAGCCACTAGCTCATTTTGTGACATAAACACTTGTTTTGATCACTCACTTAATTTTTATAAGCTGCTTTTATTAGTAAATGAGACATATCTTATGAAACTGTGTTTCTTTCTTAGTTAAATGAACACAGATATAAGAATGGTTAGATACTTGGACTTAAAAATAAGCAAACATTATTAAGTAAACATGTTTTGTAGCGTCTCTGCCCTATGAACTCCTACAGTATGTGTGACATTCAGGACACTCATCAGTGAGAAATTCTTGGTTTGCAATGTGTCTGAACGGACTGTGAAATCACATACATGTCAAATCACCCCAGCTTTTCCTTAGAAACGTCTTATTAATATTACCTAAAAAAACACTTTCTACTTTAGATTCATGATCTTGTCATATTGCATTAGACATAATACTCAGCGGCCTGTCCTGTCCTGTCCCGCTAAAGCACAAGTAACATGTTGCATTACTGAAGACAACTTCTTCTTTATTATGTGGAAACTTATTGTTGCCAAACTGACCGCTGACCAGAAACGCCACAGCTGTCTGTGGTTGAGAATAAAGCTAGCTAAACGGCTAACTAGCAACTTAACTAAATGTTAGACCCATGAGCGTATGTAAACATAGCTTATCATGAACACACTACTAAACAAACACTAAACCGACACATTCACTGCTACTGTAGTGACATCATGACGCTTCTGTATTGCGGCTGGACAAACTCACCACGTCCAGATCAACTGTCCTTATGAAACGAGAGGTGTAGAGACGCTTTCTCGAGATTTAAAAATAAAACATGCCATGAAACAAAGTCATAGCTTAGTGGATTTTTTTCCGCTTCTTTATTGTGCAGAACCGGTCGGGCTGTCAGCTGAGAGTAAACTAAACTTTACACTGACTCACATCCGCACATGCGCAGATACACCGATCACCGCCCAACGTGCACAACCTTTTTTCTTTTTTTTTTATTATTGTTGTAACAGATATATAAAAAGGACCGACATTACTTTGGGAATGCTTGAAAAAATAAGAATAAATCATTTAAAATCAAGAAAAAAAATATATAAAAAAGAACATAAATTATGTAAACAAAAAGTAGCTAGACGGGCTGACAGGCTTAAATTTAAAAAAGTCTTATTTAAGTCTTATTATTACCTCAAAATCTTACATTTAGGCCTACTTTATTTTTGTAATTTTTTAGCAATTTGTGAATATTTATGAAAATTGTTTGTAGATCTACCTCTAATTATTATGTAGCCTACACCTAAAAGTCACTATTTTAAATATATATTAGGCTTTTAGAATATTTCTATGTATTTGTATGTTTTATGTTTTTATCGAATACGCAGAATGTGCATTTCTTCGTAGTCTAGTCATTTTTTATCATTCTTGTAAAATTGTTGTAAAATGATCATCAGAATATGTTTACAGGAAAACACTAGGCCTATTCAAGACAAATGTAAAATTTCACATTTAATTCAACGTAGCTGCGTAATTATTTGTAAAATAAAAAAATACTAACAATTATAAAGGTGGCAGTAAGCAATCCATTTGTGCGAAATAACATGCAATAAACTATGTGCAATGCAAGGTAAATATATTATTTATCCAACCATGTTATTAGATTGCTTTCATGTGTCGAAAATAGGCAAAAATGTGCAAACAGCGTCTGATTTAATTGGTGCATCCTCACATTTGGCTTAAATAGATTACCGCGGCACCGGAGGGGGGAGAGCGAGATGAAGAGAATCTCTGAGCCTTTACAGTGAATCCCATGTGATTGACAGGGCGGCTATATCCGTGCAATATCATCCCGCTCACGTTCTCATTGGCCTCTTCGTGGCCCTCCGCGGCTCCATCTGACGCGCGAATTAACCCCCGCCGCGGCTGGAGAAGGGCGACAGGTTCCCTAATCAGCGGCTGATTGCGGCGCAGCGCTCGGGGAGAGAGCTGTGGTGATTGGGGGTATGGAGGCTTTGATTGTTTTCAGTCAGTCTGACAGCTGAGGAATACTGCCTCTAATCAGCGTAGTCAAGATACTGGCATGAGTGGCAAATGAACAGTCAAGCACACGAGCAGGCGAGCGCGTGCAGCCTCGTTTAGATGTAGCGCTTGGTTAGGCTACTGTAAACACGAGAAATAGAGCGTGGAGCATTAATCTTACTTCTGTCTGAGCTGTGTGCATGCGTCACAATTACAAGTCAGACTGGAGATTATTCTGAACAACTTAAACAATGGTCGAGTTTTGTGCAGTGTTCACAACTCTTCCGTGAACTTATTTCTCTTTTTCCCTTTGTGTTTGTTTGTTTGTGTGTGTGTGATTGCTAAACACAAAATATGATTTTTGCATGAAATATGAAAAAAAGAACAATAAAATATAATTCCAAACAAAATAAATAAATGAATACATTGCTTTTTTGCTCAAAAAAGTTATTATTAATTTATTTATAGGTAACATAATAAGGTTTCATTTAGTTGCATAGCTACAATTTTTAATAAAACTTTCAATAATGTAATATATATATAATTGTATTATTATATAATTTATTCATTACTAAATCATTATTTTATACATTGTTTTCATTATAGATTCACATCAAAACTTGATTGTGCATTAAAAGCTTTATTGTTTTCCCTGAGTTTGACACAGAAATAATATTTATACACATGATTTACATTCTCTCAATCTGCATGATATGTTTTGGGAGCCATCTGTTTTTGCTGGTTTTCATCACTCATCTCCACTGAAGGTCCAGAGGTCACTGAGGATCCGTATAAGGAGTCTGCAGACACTCTGACCTCATGGGGCAGATTTATGGACAGGTGAAATGAGGAAAGAGTGCCTGTTGGGTAGGGATTTGAGCGTGACCTGTGCAATATGACTGCAGAATAGTAAATGTTTTCTGGCTGGTTGAGTCCACTCGTGAACTTCTATGGAACCGTCTGTTGAACTCACGAATGCCTCTTTTAAGACCCAGAAGTGACAGATGAGCATCACCTCCACCTGAACAGCAGATGTGACCACATCAAAGATGGGTTCAAACACCACCCAACTGAGAATATAGATCAGCATGCATGTTTCTTCATCATGGCACTTGGGAAAGCGTCTGTCCCAGAACAAATCCAAAGAGCCAGAAAGCCAAAAAACACTAACCTCACTTTCAAGAACAGGTAAATGTACTTTTAAAAGTTACATCTGTTAATCCTAATAACTGACTTAATAAAATGTTCTGAGTCTCTAAAATGAAACTTCTGCCATCATTTTACATCATAAACCAAATACTTTTAGTTCCCTTGGACTCATGTATTTTTCGGCCACATGATGTAAATCAATGGGAACCGAAAGTGTTTGGTTACCACATAAAAATATTTTCTTTCTAGTTCCACAAAAGAAAAGAAAAAAGTACTGATAATGAGGGTCAGTAAATGCTTGCTAAATGCTAAATCCATGGAGACAGCTTGGAGAGCACTGCAAAATATATATATATATATATATATAGGCTATATATACAAATAGAAATATATAGGCTAAGCTCGAAGATAAACGACTGCTAAAACAGTCTTTAATTCAGTGTTTAATTCTTTTTTTTTTTTTATTCAGTGTAACAACTCCATCAGATACTTAATACTATTTTGGACTTTTCATTATATGGACAAAATTCAAAATATCTCCTTATGTGTTCTGCAGAAGAATTTGATTGAGGTTTGGAACAGTATGAGGGTAAGTAAGTAAATAATGACAAACAGGAAGTTTCTTTTTGGCCCATTTTCAAATGTAATAGGTCTGAATTTCTCACTCTTTGACATGATTAATGTAAGCTGTATAATGTTTTGTGATGCATGTATTTATGTATTTTGGACCTTCGTTGAATAGGACTGCTTGTTGTTTTGAAGATTTTGAATCTTTGGTGAACTGGAAAGTGTCCTCCAAACAAACTGTTCAGCTCCAGTAAGCTTCAAACAGGGCCACAGTGCTGATCTATAACGGAGAACATGATATTTTAATCAGTAGGCCACAGTCATGAACATCCAACAAAAACCCAGAACTAAATCTTACTGATCACTTTGTCAGTCTTGTGTTTATGCATCCTCCTTTGATGCTATAAAAACAGATGCCTTGTCTCCTTCATGCTTACACCTCTAAACTTTATAATAGGCCTGATCAAGAGGAAACACCACATTAAGAAACCTGCATAAGATAATGCCAACAATGCATAAGTGAATCCAAGTACTCAAAAAAACTCCCGGTACAAAAACATTACAACATTTTTGCATAATCTAATAAACATGCATAGATTATGCATGCAATAATATACTGTATAAATTGCCTACCTGTAGAGCTCTACTGTTTACTTATTATGCTGTAGTGGTAAAAAAAAATTAGAGACCTATTAAAAATAATGCACGAAATGACTGTGACCTCAAACTGTGATCTTATCAATTGTCCGTCAGTGTTGAGCTGCTGAGTCACTTCATCCAAAGACACAAAGTCACAATACCAGACACAGAACAAAACCAGTCCAAACAAACACAGCTTGTGTACTATTTGCATTTCATATAAACAATCTATTTAGTTTCATCCCAAATGCATATTTAATGTTGGAACAGGTCAGTCAGTATTGCTAAATGGAAGAAGGAAGGGCAGTTCTGAGAGTTTTCTCTTAGCTATTTAACAAAGGACATATTTTACACAACTATAAAGAGGCACATCAGTGTTGCATAAAAGTTGAATAATGCTTGTCATTATCATGCGCTGCTATGATCTGAGTGCACTACATTTAGGACAAACACTACTGATTTAATTAATGTTATGTAGGCCTATTGTACAGCTAGGAAAGTCAAGATCAATGTAGAACTTAAAAATCGTTTTGTATAAAAGCATCTGCCAGTTTCATAAACAGTAGCCTAAATGTTTTTATTGCATAATGCTAATTTATTAAGGTCAATTGGGATACTTTAGAATGGGGGAAAGTATATTATAACTTTTAAAAAACCTTTCTGAGATAACAATGGTTTAAAGTAATAAGGAAAAAACGCAACGAATTGATTTCTATGATTTGGGGGTCATTGTTGTGGAAACGAAGCTGAGGGACAGTCGTGATTAGTGTCGACGCTGTTACTCTTACTCACCACCAGAGGGCGCTGCATTTCTATTTTCAACACCTATCATTGAAAAGTAAGAGAAGCGCTCGTTGTTTATAATATCTCGATAAATAATACTGCTGGAAGTCTTCATATGTCATGCATATTAGCTGATTAATAATTCTTATTATCATGACCCTGTTAAAGAAGACCACCAGCATATTCTGGTTAGCATGTTTTGCAGCATGGCTGCTGGTTTGAGCTGGTTTAAGCTGCTCCGTAGCTGGTTATGTGCTGGTTTAAGCTAGTCATGTGCTGGTCATGAGCTGGTTTTGTCTTGTGCTTGTCCTAAGCTGGTCATGAGCGGGAGCTAGCTGCTTAGGACCAGCATATGACCAGCTAAGAACCAGTTTAAACCAGCAGCCATGCTTCAAAACATACCTAACCAGCATATGCTGGGTTATTTTTTAACACAGTAGGCCTACCAGTCTGTGCAAATTATAGCTAGCATTCATTTATCTATACGATCGCAACAAAAATCTATGTATTCACAGTTTATAACAGAATCAGAATCCATCATATTCCTTCAATATTTGTATTTTAGTTAGTGTTTTTAATGTTTATAACGCGTGACATTTTGACAGTTGCTCTGTCAGAAACCTCCCCTCCCCTTGTGAATAACCTTGCCAGATTACCACACAATTATCATATCATTACCATCTCATTATCAGACAGGAGCCAATGCAATTGGGTTTTAATTTTTTTTACTTTATTCATTTTATTTTACGCTATTTAATTTTCTAGTTTTTGTGAACCGTAATTGGGCTGTTCTGTATATTTATATTTTAAGAAGCATGGATTTGTAACGGACGTCTGGCCTGTTTAATGCCGCCAGTTGCTGAATGAAGTAGTTTAATCATATCAGGGTCTGTGTGTCGAGTAAGGGCCATCCAAGTGTATTAAACACCTGCAGGAGGTCTGATAACTCTCCGGTAGTGTAATTACTTCTCGCCGTCCACAAAAATCACCCGAAATCCCACTGTGACTGACCTAATCTGCAACTCTTTCCTTAGAGGTCTGGATAAAGTGCATCTACCTGTCTCTATTCAGAAAACATGAGTGTCAACCGTCCCATATCTTCCTTTCAAAGTGACCCAGCCTTTATTACATTAGATCATCCAAAGGGGTTCATTTTTCTCCATGCCTCTCTGTTCTCCATTACAATATTAAAGAGAGTCTTACTTAAGCTTCTACTCAAGGGTGGCCATGAACTGAAATTTTCCACAAAGTGCTCCAATCCATCACGAGGACAAGACTGGGCCGAGCATCCATGCATCATTTTAGAGAGGACGAGGGAGGGCTGTGGTTGTAACAGAGAGAGCGAGGCAGCGCCGGTGGGGTTTTCTTGCCAGTAGGGGGGTAGCGAAGCTGTGGGCTTTAGAATATCATAATCTAAGGGCTGGTTTTAATTTGTCATAATAAATGAGAAACCCCTCTCCCCTGCAGAGACCAGGGGCTTTCTTTGGCTTGTCAACATGCTGAGTGTGTTTGGCCACAAATGCAAAACAATAGTATACATATCGAATAGGAATATTTCAAGCATCACTAATACTATTGCTATATTTGTAGTTAAGGTTTTGAACAAGAAGAGTTAAACTTGCATTTAAGATATCAATGATGCTCCAGATTGTGTGTGTTTTTGAGGAGAGGCGTGTTATTACTTTTCTAGGCAATATGAGTTTTAAATATATGAACAATTGATTCTGTATAGATTTATGTCATGCCACAATACCACAGAGACTCCTTGTGAAAACGTGTGAAGATGTGGATTACTGTGTACTTGTAGTGTACTTCAAATCTTAAAAGTGTGTTTAAAAAAAAGGAATTGCATTATACGAATAAAATAAATGGCCAATTAAGTGTGGAAATTTTTTTCATGTTTCTCAACATATTTAAACATCTTTTTAAAATGTGTAAAAAAGTCAAAAGTTTTACTTTAAAGTCCATTTTAAATCAAATTTTAATATAGTTTTGTAATGCTTTAAATAAGTACAATTATGTGTTGACTAAATACTAAAGCAACTGTATATATTATTAATTACAGTTGTATTTTATTACATTTTTATAATTATATAATTTAAAAAAAAAAAAAATATATATATATATATGTGTATATTCAGATTTAAATAAATTATATTAAAATGTATATACATGACTAACCTGCACACTATATATATATAGTGTGTGTGTGTCTATATACATATATTGTAAACATGTGCACTTATACATTAGATTTTATTTTATTTATCCCATACACTTCACACTTCATTTTCTTTTGTAAAAAAAAAGGTTGCCCAAGTTTAGTTACTTCTTTTTCACTTAGCAAACCACCCAAGTCACAAATTGCTAGCAATAACCCTGAACCCTTTAGCATCCCAGCAGCTGTTTTTGTACAGGCTTAGCACCACCACTCACATTTTCTTCTTGTTGTTTAGAAAGTAAGAGACACCAGACAACAGCACTGTGAGTTAAGACTCTAACACCAATGTGATTGACAGGTGTCATAATAACAGTTAACGGGTCTTGGCAGTTTCTGGCTCTCTGTTTGCAAAACATTAGCATTAGCGTAAGGGAGAGAAAGACGTGCGAGATCAGGTCGCTGTGGTACAGATGTTTTAATTGCGTTTGTGTCAGTGTGAAACACGATTAGCGTTTCTGCTCATTAACGAGCTGATGGGCCCCTCGTTCCGACACCTCGCTAATGCGCTAACACACTAACACCTCACACATCACATTCAGATGCAAAGACTGAAACAGAATCTAATCAACAAGGACAGCAACACATACACTTAACCGCTCCGCAGCAATTAGATGATCATTTGCTCCAGTCTTTGTGTCTGTGTGTCTGTGTGAGTGTAATTACATAATGAATGGTTGAATAAAGCTGAATTTGGTCTGGTGAAGGTCTCTGGCCCCTGCTGAGGTGAGACCGACGGAATGACGCCTCGCGTGTTTGGGTTACAGCCATACTTGAATGTGACACTATTGCTGTACTGAACGTGACCTCGTGAACGTTCAGCTGTTCAGATGCAGATGATGACAGCTGTTATGTTTCCAACTGATCAGTAAGACGCAAAGTAACTGTGTCAACGCAGAATGTTCACAGAACGTTCTGCCAAGGTTCTCTTACAGTTACAATTCAACATTCTAATAGCATTAATAGAATGTAAATTTCAAACCATATGGTCTTCTTAAAATGTTACATTTATAAAAAAAAGAACTGTTGGAAAAATGATGGAAAGAAACATTCCCTCATTCTTTTTAAAACATAAACGGAATGTTTCAAATGTTCTTGGAACTCTCAGGAATTCTGCTTCTGTAATTGAATGGGAAGAAAACATTCCAAGAACATTTTTTATAGGCTGCGATGCAAAGCGAGCGCAACAGCAAGGACGCTAAAGGCCGCAGAGCTCATACCAGCTGGCCTCTAACATTAACCCTCAGATGTTTTTTTCACTATTATCATTTTTTAAATATTAGAATCATGTGAATTTGATTGCTTTTGAATCCACTTTCTTCTGACATGCCGTTTCCTGGGAACAGTATTCACTGTAGAAACTGTTTTTGGTGACATGTGTCTGACGTTAATGGCAGAGAGTATGGCCATTGAGATTCATGGAATTATGGTTTTCAAACAGTGTCCCAAACAGTCCCCCATCTGCCACTGGTTGCCATAGTTTAAGCTAAAACATAATGTTTTGATAAAGCCACTGTGCACAAATATGCAGTAATTAAAATCATTTTAGATAAAAATGCATTATTTAAACTAAACGTTTAAGTAGAACATAATATTATATATCAATAAATATATTACAAATTATATCAATAAGTATATTACAAATTAAATTATCCCATTTTTTAATTCATATAATTAGATTTAAACTTAATATGGTGAATGGATTTTAAAAACATATTTAATATATTCAAAGTCAGCATATTTAATTAGTAATTCAAAATGCTGTTTCACATGAATATGAATCACAATTGAGTGTTAGAAGTATCACCCTGGTTGCCAATAGGATATTTCACTTGGTTTATGAACAAAGGCTCTGCATATGCATGACCAACAAATATAATTTGTAAACATTTGTGCATCATGATAATTTTCACAAACTGTATACATTTTGAAGTCTATAAGTACAAGGCTAAATGTGGGCTCTAAACAAACTACACCATGGTAACATGACTTCAACATCTTTAATTTTCCAAAAGTTAGGCCTAATTTATTCATTAAAAAAATGCAGGTAGCTTTTTTAATAAAAATCTTTTTTAATGGCCATGTTGGGTGGAAACATCTTGTTGCAATGTTTAAAGTGTCACAAAACGTCCCAAAACGTATTCATGACAAACAGTATATGTAAATAGTTTTAAATGCACCGTGACCATCGTATTATTATATCACACCCTGATATATTCTGCTGAGAATTATGAATGGCATTTTGCTGAATCTGGCTTTTGTTTGGCTAGCTATTGCATCGCTTGCACCAGATTACTCACTTTCTGTGTGTCAAGCACGGCAAGAAATAATACAAAGGAGCTCACAATAAGTAGATTTGCTTTGGTCTTCGGTCGCAGTAAGCGTGTGTGGAGGCTGCAGCGGCGTGATACGGCTTGAACACACACTCTGAAGTGGACAGATATGAAGAATGATATTTAAAACGCTGCACTGTTTGTCAGTTTCTCAGACCCTCGCGCTGACTGAACGCACCTCAGCGCAGCTGTCAATCACCCGCGTGTCAAACGAGGCAGGTATGTTGGCAGGCGAGACTAAACAAAAACCAAAAGACGCAAACAAGAAACGGAGAGGAGATGAAGGGGCGAGAGGCATAAAACAGGGAGAAAGTGTATCATAGAGATGCTGAGGAATCAAGAGAAACCTTAGCAGCCCTTTCCTCCTCCTCCTTTCCCTTTCTGGCTGTCTGTCTCTCACCTGCGTATCAGTCGTCTGCGTCGTGTTTGATTGACAGCTTGGCAGAGATCAGTGTCTAGCTGATGTGAGGGTGGCAGACCTGGAAACGCAGTGAGAGGGTTTATCAGCTGCACAGAGAGAGAGAGAGGTGGGGGAGGTACAGGGGGCGCACAGAGAAAGGAGTGTGAAAGAGCTACAGGGAAGGAAAAACGATGAGAGAGAGAGAGAGAGAGAGAGAGAGAGAGAGAGGAGGGGGAGAGGGCTCTTTTACTGCCGGTCTAGAATGTGACCGGATTCTTAAACAGCTTTACAGAGAGTAAGAAACATCAGACAGCAATTCATCAAATACATACCTGCACACACACGGGTGAATGTAATCAAAGCAAAATCATGAGGTAACAAAATAAGAAATTGTATTCATGTTAATTAATTAGCTAATTAGATATTTGGTGTATATTTTACTTTATTTCTTTTTTTTATTTCTTGCATTGTGATGTTATATTACTGACAATTAAGCATAATATGCCTTCACATTCTCATTATTTTTATTTGTTATTCATATTGTTCTCAACCATGATTGTCATTAGATTATCATACATGTAATACTGTAATAATAGTAAAACAGAGCATATATATATATATATATATATAGGGTTAGGGTTAGGGTTTATATTTATATTTACATATACATATATAGAGCAGCGTATATATATATGTATATATATATATATATATATATATA
>JAUCMT010000087.1:1923217-1943975 GCA_032357475.1 Enteromius thamalakanensis
ATTATTTTGTGTGTAGAGTTTTGACATAATGGGCCAAATTTTGCAAAAAGTGTGTAAGCAATAGGCAAAAACTGTAAGAGTTCAGGATCACAATCAGTCTTAAAGAAATATCAGGATTAAAATCAGGAACGGAATCTGAATCAAAATCAAAGTCAGAATTAGAATCCGAATATGTGTCATTCACAGTATTAGGAATCAGCAACAGAATATAAATCAAAGATCAGAGACAAAATTGGAATAACGAGAATTAGGATATTTATGACAAAAAGAGATTTGAGTTCTTATAGTCTATTATGGTTTTAAAATTTCAGGATCGGGATCTGAATCAAAATCAGAGCGCAAAATTAGAATCAGAATATGATTTCAAATTAAAGTATCACAGATTAGAATCAAGAACAAAGTCTGAATCTGAATCAAAATTAGAATCAGAATATGATTTCAAATTAAAGTATCACAGATTAGAATCATGAACAGAATCTGAATCTGAATCAAAATTAGAATCAGAATATGATTTCAAATTAAAGTATCACAGATTAGAATCAAGAACAGAATCTGAATCTGAATCAAAATTAGAATCAGAATATGATTTCAAATTAAAGTATCAGAGATTAGAATCAAGAACAGAATCTGAATCAAAATTAAAATCAGAAATCAGAAATTAGAATCAGAATTTAAGTCATAATCAAAAGATCAGAATTCGGATTAGGAAAATATTTTGTTTTAAAACCACAGTTAAAAAAATTGAATATGAATCATGACCAAAGGATCGGAATGTGAATCAGATTCAAAATTAGAATCAAAACAAACAGGATATTTATATCAAAAAGTAATATAAAGTTTCCACTTTATGGTTTTAAGTGGTCAGGATCAGTATCTCAATCAAATTCAGAGCTAAAATCAGAATATGAGTCATAAACAACCGATCAGAATTTGGAATCAGGTACAAAATTTGAATAATATCAGAGTCAAAATTAGAACAGAATATGAGTCAGAATCAAAGAATCGAATTAAAATGATAATCAAAATAAGAATATTAATATGAATCCTAATCAAAGAATCACGATCAGTGTCTGAATCAAAATCTGATTTTAGGATCAAAACAGGTCATAAACAAACAAGAAATAAATTATTGTGGTTCTAGAGTAAATGTAGCCGATCTGCAAAAACTATGGTTATCATGGTCAGCAGCAAAGATGACAAATTGCCTTATTTTTAAGTTCCTCACAGCTTGAGCTGGAAAAGGCAGACGTTCTCTTCAAACAGGACTGTACACACAGAAGGGCAGCTGAACACTTTAAACATTGACTTCAATTCTACAAACATCAGCAAACACGTTTAATACGACTCTGAATCGTTTGTCAGGACTGAGACAGTGTCAAGTAATATTCAATCTATCAACAAAGGCAGCTCAAAGTGTAAGTAGCCCATAGGAAATGACTAGTATGGAATATTTCTTTCAAGGGATAATAATGTGGGAGATTTTTTTCTTACGTGTTAACTAAAATCTTAGTCTAATAAAAACAGACAGCAACTTCCTAAAATAAGGCCTTTTTAGCGTGACACTGGACAGTAAGGGGAGTTTTGGAAGAGGATGGAGGTCTAAACGGTTGCCATGGTGCCACAGGGTCGTGGGGGTCACAGCTGCAAGAGGCAGCTTTAGGAGATCGCTAACAATTGGGGGTCCGCTAATCACACACACACACTTAGAGGCAGCTTTAAATGGAGCACCAGCGCCAGCGCAGAGCGCTTCACTCTTAGCAGGAATTCTGTGAGCAGCCACTCAGCCTTTCTCTGTTTCACCCCTTCATTCTGCAAATCTCTCACCTCTAGCCCCTCTGTTGGGCCAGCAAACCACTTCACAATCCCACCCTCCCACTCGCACACACACAAACACTGCGAGATGTCCTTGGTCCTTTATGGCGGAGGACAGATGGTGTCCTGCCTTAAACCACTCAATTCTTTTTTCCCTTCTTTCTCTATTTTTTATCTGTTCAGGAAGGGGGAGACAGGCTCTTGGGAAAGTGACCTAAACGTGGTGAAGGCTTTAGTGAGGCTTGAGTGGAGAAAGAGAGAGAAATCTGCATCAAAAAACTGAATTTGATGTTCGTCTCAATCTTTTTTAAGCATGCATTTAATGTACTATCATATACTCACAGACGTTTTTTAAACTCCCTCTTACCCACACACACAACAAAGGCACAAACAAAGGGGCATTATTCCTTTCCAATGTGTAGTTGGACCATTTAGTATAACAAAACACACACACATCTCTTCTCTTCGATCTCCGCTCTGTGACCGGAGTTTCACTGTTAACCTGTGCTTGATGCAGAGATTCAGCTCTTCTTCAGCTGTTAGTGTGGCCATCAGTGTTCAACTGGAGGGATTAACAGCCATTTTAACCCCTAGTTCAGACAGCTGTATTGATCTGGACTGATATACTTCTGTATAAATCCCTAGTGAGACAAACCAGGCTTTAAATCTGGGTTTAATCTGAGGTTAGCCCATCTCTATCGATCCACGAGGACTTTCAAGATTCTCCTGTTCTAGAAGAGTGTTCATGAGGGGAGCATTACTGTTCTTGAACCTGGGAATGTTCTGATGCTGGAGTTCACATATAAAGAGAGCTGTAATGTGTTTATATGTGAGGATAATTTCAGTGTTCTAGAATCCTTCGAGAGATCTGCTGCTGTTCACACATTAATATTCTACAGTTAGATATCTAAAAGTCTTAAAGAAAAATATATTTGCCTATAGATCACTGGAATGTTCTAATGTTGCAGACACTAGAAGGTTTGTAATGTTCTAGAATGCTATAGAATGTTATAGATATCTAATAGTCTAGAACACTTGTGATGTTTTAATGCTGTGCACAATTATGCAGAATTTCCTTTGAACATAATTTTACTGTTATACATCACTGGAAATATTCGGATGCTAAGGATTCAAATTCTAATGCTCTAGAATGCTACAGAATTGTGTGTATCAAACGGTCTAGAACACTGATGATGTTTTGATGCTGATATTTACACATTTTACTTTACGTGAACGTAATGCTATTGTTTTAAATTACTAGAATTTTAAGTTGCTGGGGACACATTAGGAGAGTTTTATGTTCTAGAATGCTCTAGAACAGAAGTAATCAAATATGATCCTGGAGGGACTGGAAGTTTCAAGAATACTTATTGAGACATTGATTAGCTGCTTAAAGGTGTGTTTGCTCAGGGTTGGAGCTAAACTCTGCAGGGACACCGGCCAGGAACGAACTTGGTGACCCTTGCTCTAGAACAGTGGTACCCAATTCCAGTCCTGGGTCTCCCTTATTTAACACACCTGAATGAAATCATCAGCACATAGGAAAGAGCATGAACTGAACTAATGATCTAGTAATCATCAGGTCCTTAGAACTGGAATTGGGAACCACTGCTCTAGAACATTGGAACTGGTTGGAAGATTTACTGAATTTCACTCTTACAGAAGTATACTGTTCTAGATGACTGGAATGTTCTGAGGCTGAGGACACATTAGAAGTGTTCTAACGTTCTAAAATGCTATAAATCTTTATAGATATCTTCTGGTCTAGAACACTGAGGGAATTTGGTATTGACGTTGACATATTTTTACTTGAACACAATTTTAACTAGATCCTTGGAGATTTTATGTTTACGCCTACATTATATATTTCTAGAACACTGGTGGTGATTGATGCTAATATTCACACACTAAAAGAATTTTACTGTTCTAGATCACTGGAATGTTCTAATGCTGAGAGTTCTAGGGTTCTAGATGATGCTTAAATTAACATTAAAAATTAAATTAAATTAAATTAAATTTTGACTGAATTTTACTTGAAACAGAACTTGTTCTCGATCACTGAAGCATTCGGATGCAGAGGTTCTTTCCTAAATGGAGAGAGTTCTGATGTTCCAGAACTGTTGGATTGTTCTGATGCTGTTCATATGTCAAAATTTATAGGATAATCTTCAAATACATTTCTATTCTGAAATGCATATATTGCAAATGCAAAAATGTCTTCTGATGTCATTTGCACCATACAATCCCTAACTGAGACGAAAGATGAAGCTAGTTGTGATTGTATTACCAGCTTCAGACCCCTGAATTGAGCTGCTGACCAATCAATCAGAAGCAGCATGTCCTCAAGTTTAATGTTAACGCGCTAGCTACAATCATGAGGTTGTTGGGACACTGAGGTTTAAGCATACACAACAAAAGGTCATGTGCTTTCATTTGGAAGAAAATTTAAAGCCACAGCGACCCTGAAGACATGACATATTTATACTCTCACATCCTCAGAGAATAGATCAGGATGCAAAACGAGCAAAACACCCATGTGGATTTTTAATGGTCTGTTGCAATGGCGGTAAAATCCAATCAGCCATTAAACCACCAAACTCTTGAGTCCAGGAGAAAAAGAGACTTAAGTTTTATTTCCTTCAAGTCATAAAAGTTCAGGGAATAGGGGAATCAATCAGCGCTATCAGGCTGCGAGTTAGCTGCCTTCCAAAGATCTTGGACAATCAACTAAATATCTTAATGACTTTGGATTTGCACATTACAGTTTTATCATAACTGCCTAAGCTTCTCAGCCAAAGATTTACACCCATTATCTAAATAATACCCCTAATTAGTGTGTTCATTATATCCTCCCACACAAAGCCAGAGACACAGACACCTCTGGATTACCTACTTAATCTGATGATGCAATGTTATTTTCCCACTCACTCCAACCAGCGCCAAATGTTTGTCACAATCAGGCGGAAAATACATAATCCTCACAAATGCTCTAAATTAGAAGAACATCGTAGCAGACATGGAGCTAAAATCTGAATGCTTAGACCATAGAAGGAATAGAAGCACGCAGGAGCTCAAATCATAACCCCATTAAAATCCAAAACCTTCGTGAAAAATACATGTAATTCTGCATTTGTTGAAATAACGGATGTACCCGCTGGGCTTCCAAAGTATTCATATTTAAACAACTACCCAATAAAAATGAGAGAGCTATTCGGTGTAAGAGGAAAATGAGCAAGAGAAATATTATTATTACTATTATTAATATGATTTTTAAACATTAATACATGTATTGAGCATACAGATATTTTAGCTGCAATATCTGATCTAAAAACATAGGTAATAATGGGTTTTACAAATATTTGTTATGCATGCACAAGCATTTTAATTTTTTAAAACAGTACTCTTCAGATTCTTTTTCACACCATGTTTTGGAAACAGGTGGTTTCTGAAGGGTTTGATCTAATGACACATGTGAAGAGCCGGGGTTTCTGCTGCATGTATGTGTGAGAGAGTGTGTTTGGGGTGCTATTGACCCCAGTTTTGCGGTGCGCAGTGGGGGCCTTCATACAGAGAGCTGAACTGCCCCTCTTTTATAAGGAGCATAATAGCCATTCGCTCACAGCTGACCAACACTATCAAAGGGAGAGGAGGCATGTGGGATTACAGATTTAACGAGCCCTTTGTGCAGACTAATTACATGTGAATGAGGGTCTGTAGGAGCTCATCCACCCCTTATATCTACCACAGGTGAACCCCAAACAACCCCACACACACATTCACACAAAACACAACACAATGTAAAATGAGTTATATACGTACTGTATGATGGAAATTGCAATGGATTCATTTCAGTGCATTTTATTCAAAACTGGAGCACTGAAAAATGCTAAAAGGTTTTTCAAAGTAGTAAACAAAGTTATACAATATTTATGTTTTTCTACTAAAAATGTAATCTAGTGTGATGCTGTCCATTTCTTTGTAATATATATATATACAGTAAAGATTGAATGCTGAACTAAGCTTTTTTTTCCAGCTGGAATAATTTTGTTCAAGTATTATACCAATGTTCTTTTTTAGCATACATTATAGAAATCCATTCTATATATCTGTATAAATTGTATCGTTTTGTATATTTTGAAAATGTTATTATTTATACTGTTCTTAGTTTTTCCACACAGTACATTTTGATTTATTTTTCCTTTCTTTTATATTCACTTCATTTACTTGATAGTCTATTAATATTATTATTGCACTATAATGTAATTGCTCTACATCTACACACACACATATTTGAGTTAAAGCTTATAAACATATTTTTTTCTTGTATATGTTTTTTTTTTATTGATTTATTTTATCATAAAAACTATGGACTTTATGGGAATATGAAAATAATTACTCAGTGTTACCAGGCTGTTTCCTGCTATGGAGAAAAAAAATACTAAAAAGAAAAATCCCCATGATGATCATGTTTTGAACTGGAACATTTAGTTACTCAACAGTCCTATCTAATTAAGCCATGAGAAATTAAATAACTCCAGCACAGGGTCGATATAATTACTGCTAATTTATTGCTCAGATTATTCACCATTAATTCTTATTCTCTCAAACGCAGATTGGAGGAACTATACCAGAGAGATAACTGTTTAATAATAATAAATGCTAGGCCTTTTCGTCCCTTTAACGGGTCTAGCATCGTTTATGCATTATTAGGATGTGTAATTGAACAGCCCATAGTTTGCATATTACTTTATTAAGCTAATGTGTTTTCTGCTTGGCCATGCACGACTGTGTTAAAGCTTCTGAATCTTAAAATTACAACTCAATTAACACGACCGTTCCTCGTGTTTCACCAAAACTCATGAGCATTTGGCAATTTGCACTCACAAAAAGTATCATGGGACTACTTTTTTTTAGACATGCTACCATGTATTTTTTGCACTGAACACAGAGATGCATTATAAAGAAGGGCAGTGTATGTGTGTGCATGCTTACAAAAGGCCATGGCTGGGGTGGAGGTATAGAGTCTGCCATTCACCTCTCTCTGGCCCTGCGGCCCTGCGATGCCCGGCGTGTGCTTTTCAGGCTTTGAAATGGGCTTTATGTGTGCAGGGAGAGAGAGAGAAAAGGCTCGAGCAGCTGTGACGTGGGCGGCGTTGTTTCATTCACCTCTCGCCATGGCAACGGACAGGGGCCCGAGAAATATGCCCCCTCCTCGAGCCATGAGAGAGACACACAGAGACTCGAAAATCCCATCAGAACACAGAGTGCTGTTATTTCAACCATATAATAATATAAACAAACAGAATTGTTATAATGTCATCTGAAATAATTATTAATGCTCAGATACCAATTTAATTATCAAATACATTGTAGGGATGGCTATTATTGTGATTTTTTTTGCCCTTCATTTATTTATTTATTTTTTATTATTATTTTTTTTTTTTAATTAGTGCCAGACTGTTAATAACAGCTGTGAGCTCACTGCACTTTTCTTACCATTTTGAATATAATTTGAATTAAGAACTTTTTTTCATTTAATTTAAATGAAGAAAATGTAATTAAATTGAGTAGAAATTACAAAGTATTGTGAAACTTTTAAAAGGATAGAATGACGGTGATATTTTAAAGTACAGGTTACATTTCTGAATTTATAATTAATTTTTCTCTATGAAATATATTATGCACCCACATGTCTTATTAATTATTTTTTACTGTATAAGAGCTTTTTTAGCTAGTTATTTTAACTAAATATAATATATATATATATATATATATATATATATAAACGTTTTGCACTTTTGAATTATCTTTGACAAGACAATTGTCTTTTGCATTTATATATTTTTTTTAAATAAATTACTGTATAGAATAAATATTCAAAGAACTATATAAACCTTTATATATATATATATATATATATATAATGAGAGAGAATGGTTAAATATATAAAATGTTATGTTTTAAACTAATATTTATTTGCCATTTATTTAAAATGCAATATATTATTAATATAGTTATTAACATATAGGTTTAAAAATGTTCTCATATGCTAGTTTTCACGGAAAATATTAAAATAATTGTATTCCTTTTTGAACAAAACACTCATAAAAAACAATAATAACGAAATTCATCTAAAATGAATTATTCAATTCCATTGGAATGACTATCATGTAAGTAACAGCCAAGTAAACCAGTATATTACAACTAAATAGTGAAGCATTTAAACTTAAAGAAAAAGTTAACGAAAGCCAGGCTGGATACCTTTGGAGCCCATTGCGCCCTGTCACTGCTGATCCCTCTGTGCTTGTTTTCAGTGGAGCGCAATGGGATGGGGCTTCAGTGTCGACTCTACTGTGACCAATGAACGCGCCGCTGCCGCATCTGTAAAGCGCTTCTGACCAATCCACAGCAGCGCGAGGCGGATCTCAGGTGCGCGCCTCTGCGTCCTCGCGGCTCTGGCGCGCTGGGGAGCCGCCTGTGGCACAGAGTAGCTGTGGAAACTATGGCGACCGCGGCGTCCAACCACTACAGCATCCTCACGTCCAGCTCGGAGCCCGGCAGCATGCAGCAGACGCCGCCGCCGCCGCAGGCCTACAGAGACGCGCACAGCCTTCTGCAGAGCGAGTACACGACCCTGCAGAGCAGCGGCAGCACGCTTGGCCATGCGCACCAGTGGCTGACGGCGGCGCTGTCTCACGGGGGAGAGGGGTCGCCGTGGCCCGCCAGCCCGCTGGGCGAGCAGGACATTAAGCCGGTGGAGGAGCTGCAGCATTCGCCGAGGCAAGCGCATCTGGTGCAGCAGAGCCAGCCGCATCACGAGGCGGGCGGTTGGCGCGCTACCACCATGCCGAGCATGAGCACCTCCAACGGACAGAGCCTGATCTACTCTCAGTCCGGGTACGGCGAGCCGGGGATGCACCACGAGGAGCACCACAGCCCTCATCTTAGCGAGCACGGTCATCCGCAGAGCCTGCACTCGGACGAGGACACGCCGACCTCAGACGATCTGGAGCAGTTCGCCAAACAGTTTAAGCAGCGCCGGATCAAGCTGGGTTTTACGCAAGCGGACGTGGGGCTCGCGCTGGGAACCCTCTACGGCAACGTCTTCTCCCAGACCACCATCTGCAGGTTCGAGGCGCTCCAGCTGAGCTTCAAGAACATGTGCAAACTCAAGCCCCTGCTGAACAAATGGCTGGAGGAGGCGGACTCCACCTCAGGAAGCCCGACCAGCCTGGATAAGATCGCGGCGCAGGGAAGGAAAAGGAAAAAGCGGACCTCCATCGAGGTGAGTGTCAAAGGGGCCCTGGAGAGCCATTTCCTCAAGTGCCCCAAACCCGGCGCGTCGGAGATCAACTCGCTGGCGGAGAGCCTGCAGCTGGAGAAGGAGGTGGTGCGGGTTTGGTTCTGCAACCGACGACAGAAGGAGAAGCGAATGACGCCCCAGAACGGACCGATGGCCGGGAACGAGGATGTGTACGGGGACGCCTCGCCTCACCACGGCGCGCAGACACCTGTTCCGTGAGAAAGGGGCGGCCTGAAACATAATCGACTGTCTCTTTGTCCCGGTCACAAGCCCGCTCGGGGCGGACCGACGGTGATGAAGTGTCTCTGTGTGTGGCACCTCCGAGGGCGCGGAGAGAGCGCGCGTGGTTGCGCGAACAATATACGGGCTCGGGCGCCACAAAACACGCTCTGAGGCGTTACGCGCCGCGGCTGAACCTAAAGAGGAAACGTAAATATTATTTTATTTAAGAGATTTCTTTTCTCAAGTCCGGGGATCTGTGAAAGCATCATATCACTTCCAACCGAAAGCTGTGAAAAAAAGGCGACAGGGGCGCGCCATCTTCCCCTCATGACCACAAAAGGTTTCCTACTGATTGAAATTAATCCGGTGCAGTCTACTGTGCATTCTCTTCCTTATATTAATGGAAAATGCTTTGCTATTATTATTATTACTATTATTATTAATTATTATTATTATTATTATTATCATTATTTCCGTCACCATCGCAAAAGGTTTAATACTGATTAAAATTATTTATATGCATTTCTTTCGCCTTTATATATTAATGGAAATAAATAACCTAATAATAATAATAATCAATAATAATCCACATAATACACTAAAAATCTATTTAAATAAAAAGATCCAAAAATTAACAACAAAAACAATAATATTTATTACGGTTATTTTATTGTTATTATTAACATTGTGTACACATTAGATTATATCTAAAATCATCACTGTCAAATTCAAACGTGGGCAATTCTTTAAAAGTCTAATTTCGGACACAACAAAGGCTGCCAAGTGCTGCTGTGTGTCTTTCACAGGCAAAGCAGCCCGATTTCATGCAGATCACGAATTCACACTGCTGGTGCAAAACAGAGGCCTAAGGAAACAGTAACACTCGCAGTGTTGTGGATCACATCGAAATTTCTATTCCCAAATAAAATTAACGGATACCAGCTCTTTATAATTAACAACCCAGTTTGGGGTTTCTTAACATTTTGAGTGAATTTCTATAAGCGTGCTCCAAACGCGTTCATGCTTTGAGACAGTGGCTTGTTTATTAAGATTCTTCCTCCTCTCAATTTAAATAAATGTTTTGGTTATTTAGCCTTTTCTAATTTTAGGAAATTTAAAAGGCACCAAAATTCACTCTTATAATTTATGGTATTTTATACCGAAGATAACAACAAACCAAGCTTATATTTAATTTCATCCTGGAAACGCTTTATATGGAAATTACAAAAACGCATTGATGGCGATATAATAATAATAATAATAATAATAAAGGCAAATTGTTCTTGTTTGTAATTATCACAGCAACACCGTTCAAGACAACGACAATAATAATAATAATAATAATAATAATAATAGACGAATAGAGGCCAGTTATTCTCGCCCATTATTATTATAGTGACATTGTGTGATTTTGTGCGTCAACTAAATGTTTAAGCCTCAACATGTTTGTATCTGTTTGCTCTTTTGTGTTTCCTGTTTCTCCCAAATTTGTCTCTTTTTCTTTAACGGGAAATATTACACCAGCTGTGTTACGCTGATTTGATGGCCTGCATCGAAAAACAAGGACATTGTGCGTGGATTTTTTCAGTTGAATTTTCTATGGCTCTGTGAATACTTGTATATTTGTGCACTTAACCTGGCACTGCCAAAGCACAAGCTGTCAGTGTGCCCTATTGAGACCAGTAATGTCTTTGGTTTTGACAGAAAAATTGCACAGTTTTTAAACGCCTTTTGTCATTAAATGAATACGTTTTTATATAAAGAAGTGCCTCTCATCAATCTGTGCTCCGCGCGTGAAGATCCTCAAGGAAAATTGATTCACAATTTCACACGTTATTCCAGCATCAAGGCTGATGAATATAATGTTGCCTCGGGATGAGATGATGCTGTAGATCCATCGCAGCCCGTTGCAATTCCTTCGATTTGTGCGTGACCGTGGAGGCAAATGCTTGCCATTTCACCGGTAATGAAGACGGATCTGACGGCTTCAAACGTGTCCCGAAAGAGATCGGACACGCACGCGAATATTTTGGAACGCTATTCTGGATCAAATAGGACTTCTTTTTAAAAATTCAAAAAAGCAGTTGGCTTTTAAATACATTCATGGAAACGAAATAACAAACAACTGCCAGTGACTTGTTAATTCGTATAGTAGCTTGTTAAATAAATACTAGCGTTTAAACGATTAAATATAGCATATTGCATTATAATATGGGCCTATTAATCAGACGGTATTTTTAAATAGACTATCATCGACCTTTCTTATAAATCAATTTAGCATACTGCTCCGTCAATCTAAAATTTTAGGAGACTAGATGTCAATTTTATTTACTACGTGTTTATAATAGTGAATCCTAGGGCCTTGGAAATTTTCACTGCCTTGGAAAGCCGCATTTGTGCGCGCGCGCGTGTGTGTGTGTGTGTGTGCGGGAGAGAGAGAGTCAAGGCTATATGCTGTGAGCGCCATCTACTGACTATAATGTGTTGGAGAAAAGCAATTCCAAATGAAATTGAGATATTACAGTTGTCTATCTGTTTGCATGTTCTGTCAAATGTTACAGCCATGAAGCTTGGGGTGTATTTTATAAATAATTGTGTAGGTCATGGCTGTCCAAACTCGGTCCTGGAGGGCCAGTGTCCAGCAGAGCTCCAACGTGCCTTAACACACCTGCATGAACATTTCGGACATGCCTAAGAGCTTAATTTGCTGCTTCAGGTGTGTTTGATTAGGGGTGGAGCTAAACTCTGCCTGACCGAGTCTGGACAGCCTTGGTGTAGGTTTTTTGGTAAGGTACACGTCTTATTAAGTCATATATTGGTTGTGAATCATATTAATGTTGGCTCTTGTGTCGGTTTTTCCTGACAAGGTTGCGTTTGAGAGAAAGTTCTAACCGTTGGAAAGTTCTTGTTTTGTAACAGGTGGCACATAAAAACTTTATGGATTGCTTGAGGTTTAATAACAACTTTAAAACTGGATTCATTTAAAAACGTCTGTGTTCTCTGGCACACAGGGCAGCAGTGTTCTTCTTATGTTGCAGTATCCAATGTTAAGCAGCATAATGGAGTGTTTTTGTAAGGGTAAAATAACTGGAAGCTGATAACACCGGAAGTCTTGCACATTCACAAACGCCTGCTTCAGCTTTTATTTTAAAAAAGTGGATATTGAATATTAAATTAAGATATTAATAGCTGATTTAGATTCACTTTTAAATGAATAATTTAGCTAATTTCACTATGCAACCATTTGTGACACTAAACTACTAAATTGGCTACTAACTACTAAAGAATGAACCCAGAAACCATACAACCAGAAGCAGTTCATTTAATACAGCTATATTTCAGGAAATATTTTGAATATCTTCAACACATTCTCCAGACAATTTTGGTTTATTTATGTTACAGTGAACACAACCCCTCCCTCCCCAATATTATGTGTAGCCCATAATAAGTCCAACAGGGTCATGATACACACAACACAGACTCTGTAATATGGCTCTAAAACCAGCACACACTTGTGAGGAAACAAAGAGATTTTGAACTTTTACCATTGCCTTTCCAACATTATTCCATCTTTGGGTTGCCATATTTCCACCGCTTTTGGCATATGAGTGGGGCTGTATGTCTTTTGCGGGAAAAATAACTACAAGTTGTCATGTATGGATGATAAGACTAGCATGCAATCGTCTGTAACACTTGTGAAGGGTTTTTGAGTTCTGGCCTGGTGAGCATCGTCTGAAATTCATTCAATATATAATCAAACAAACGGCTTTCAGAGTAACTAAACACAACTACAGATATCATGAAAAAATATAAAACTCATCAAAAGTCAAGATTTTGCAATACTTTCAAAATATAAATTAAATCACAAGCGATAAATAAAAAAAGGTCAAGTGGTCCAGGAATAACAAAGTACATACAGGAAATAATAATATATATATATAAATAACTGTCTGTTGTTGTTGTTTTAATCAGGCACATCTTAAAGAAAGAGCGATACAAACAAGCAAACAAACATCTTGGTTTTACTCAGACTGGATGCCAATTTTATGACTTTGTACTTAAAGGAACAGTTTACCCAAAAAGGAAAATGTGCATAAAATCTCCATCCAGGATGTGAATGAGTGCATTTCTTCATCAGAACAGATTTGGAGAAATGTAGCATTACATGACTTGGTTCCTCTGCAGTGAATGGGTACCGTCAGAATGAGAGTCTCAATAGCTTTTAAAAACATCATAATAATCCACAAGTAATCAACACCACTCCAGTTAGCATCTTCTGAAGTAAAAAGCTTAGACATATCATCTTCATCTTTCAAACCTTTGCTATGAGTCCTCTATCCATATTATTTGTTTTCTTCATCTTCACAAGATGCTAACTGATCTTGGAGTGGTGTGGATCATTGTGATGTTTTAATCAGCTTAATCAGACTCTCATTCTGAAAGCACATTTTCATTTTTGGGTCTTTACCTTTAAGCCTTTGGCACGTTTAAATAACTACTGGCATGCAAAACTTTTCTTCTAATAAAGCACCAATGAATTAACCTGATGTTCATGTAAAACCGTTTTTCCTACACATTTGGTAATAACGCTGCATTTGAACAAACATCATATACGTACATTGGCGTCTGAAGGGCGTAAAAATGGCAAGACACTTCCCATTCTTTCTAATAAGTGCTCTAAATAGACGATGTCTTAATGCAGGATTATGTTCAAGATATTAAAAGGAAATTTGCGGCAACAGGAAGGAAGTTTGTACAGCACAGCAAGATACAGATTATATCTCACTACGGAACAGAAAAAACATAAGTCTCGCGTCCTGCATGTGTCATTCGTTGTGCACTGGCCCCTGGGAGATCATTCCTGCGAGTGTGTTCATGTGTGACGATGACTCAGTGACTCAGTCATGCAGCAGATGGACACACACACACACACACATCAGCTGTCTGTCTCCATCTGTATTGTGCTATGCGTCTCCTTCTGTAATGGCTGCATTTGAGAAACACTGCTGCATTACGTTCTCTTCTGGTCCAGTGTTTTCTGTCATGATGCAGCCCACAGGAGGCACTCTTGCACAAATACAGATCCCCATCTGAAGTGTTTGCTGTTCGACAAACACAAGTGATGTTTTCTACACATATAACATCTGCACACACGCATATAGATTTAAATAGTCCGGCTGCATTCAACCTATTCAGATTCTGCATCTTGTTACTAAAAATAGGCTTTGAAGCACAAATAAATAAATTACTATATTTGTTATTTTATATTTATATATTCACCATATTTGCTCCTATATGAATAATTCACCCCAAAAATGAATCTGTCAATATTCAAATATGCAGGGAGTAGTAAGGAGACATGAGAAACCTTATTTCATGTGTGCAAACCTTTTTATGTTGTCTCGTCTGACAGCTTAAACTTGTTTAGAAAGTAAAAACCCATTTAGTATCTTTCCACAGTTTTGTGATACACGTGTATTGGCTGTGACTGACTTTTAGGTACAAATACAAATAAAGTGCAAGTATCAAATATAACACATCCAGCTAGAGTGATAACTGAATGAGATATGCACTTAAATAAATAGTCTGTTATACCTAATGTGTGAGCTCCGAGTGTATACCGAGTGTGAGCTCCATATGCTCATGTATCATATTATATGAATCAAATATAATAAAAGCCAGACTTATCAAATATGATACTCCAAAAAACTTTATTTTATTTATGAGAAGCTTTATATGGTTATTCTATGCTATGTAACTTCAACAACGATCTTGACAGCCTCTGTTCATATTTATGCTTTCATTGTTTGAAAAGAATTCATAAACTCTATGTATCCGTTATGTTCTACAAAATAAAATAAGTCATATAGACTAGGAGTGATTACATACAGTTTTTTTGGGGTGAATTATTCATAAATGCATTGCATTATGGGCCATCAAAATGTAAATGGCAAGATCAGCAATTTGGGAATTCTGCTATGCAGCAAAAAAAAACAACAACAAAAAAAACATCAGACTGGCATTTTTACAATAACTATCCATTTTCACTCTGCATATTCCGCTCTTAGCTTTATAGATCTGAACGAATACAACTGGACATGATTTTAGATGGAATATGAGACGGTATAAATCTGTCAACTATCTACACATTTTAGTCATAACCCAAAATTGTTCTTTTTGTCTGTCTACCCGTATAATAATAACAAACCCCAGGATGTAAGAAGTGTTGTTTAGCTACAAACACACATTCGGTGAATGGGGAGTGGTCACAGGTGATGATGTCATACTGCAGGAGGAGTGATTCAGCCGAAGCGTCATTCACTCCTTTCCATTCTCACTTTTTTAATTGTTTTCTTCCCGGATTCTCTATGGCCTGGCCTTCCCTCATTTAATTAAATCCTCTGGTTCATTAAATAAAAAGTGTCAGAGTACCTTTCCCGTCGGCTTTATTGCCATCGCTTGCTCAAACTCTGGAAACCCGCTGGCACGTCACCACATCTTTATTTGACCAGCCCTTCCTCTGCTAAAGGGCTTGTGGGAGAACAAAGGGGGCGGGGCCCGTGCAGATGCATCATCAAGGGGGTGTGATTTCACTTCAACTGCTCCATTTCTGAGCATTCGGTGTCCATGTCCGAGTCGAACAGAGAGCGTCCGGTGATGTCGCTGTCGGGTGATGGCGTGTCGTGGTGCGACAGAGTGCTTTCCTGCTCCTGGAAGCTGCCGCTGCGCGAGTACAGACCCAAATCCGGAAGCTGGGAAGGAGAATCCGGCTCCTCGCTCAGCCCATCGTAGTACAGGTCATCGACGTCCACAAACCACTCCGGCCAGAATTTGCGGCGGATTCGCTCGCAGTACATAGCCAGGTTGATGAACTCACCTGAGCCGATGAAGCAGCTTCAGTCAGTTAATGCACTTTAAAAAAATCACAGTATTCCCATTCACAAAAACAAGAGTTCATGAGCTCACCTTTGATTAACTGCTCCGGACGCGTTCCTGGAAGAGTCCACATGGCCTGAGCGAGATGCCCAAATACAGCAGCGTCTAATGTGGACAGCTTTTGGCCCATTAGATACTTTTTATTACCTGTGGGAGAAATTATATCATTAAACTGAATTATGTAAGACAATATAAAAATATTTTTATGGGTTTGTGTGCTTTCTTTTCAGGTACAGGGTACCTATGGAAGCTCGTTTTACCACAGATTTAAAAAATGTGAAAAAAGTAATTGCGATATTCTATCTGACAATTATGATTGTTATTCATGTAATTGCAAATGTATATATAGCTCTTTTCTCAGAATTGCAAGTTTATACCTTTTACACGTTTTTCTCAGAATTCAGAAACTATATATATATATATATTATATCTCACAGTTCTGACTTTTTGAATTTACATCTATTTTTTTCACTGTGGAATAAAAAAAACCTGTGACTTTATTCTAGCATTTGTAAGTTTATATCATCACAGTTCTAAGATTTGTGACAATATAAACTCAGAACTGAGAGAATTTGTATTTTATATTTATGCATCAAGACATTTATTTGAATAGTATTATATTATTAAGGGTTGTTTTATGCCAAATTAATGAATACATTGCATAAATATGGATCCAATTAAGTTTATGCTTAAAATTAGTAAGAATGCCTTAGAATTAAGTTTATTTTCATTACCCCTACTTGTTTAAAACATAAAGGAAATTAAATCAGGAAACAAGATTTAATTTAGTAATTAGTAATTTAAAAATAATTAATTTTGATTCTCAAGTTAAGCGAATCAGTGTGAAAGGAGGATTTATGTTTACTGGACACTAGAGGGCAGCACAGATCCATTGCTGCATTATTTTGTAACCCACTCTGAACTCTCGAGATCATACCAAGGAATGTGGCAAGGGTGCGCATGTCTTTCTCCATCAGAGAATAAACCTCGTCCTTGGAGAAGCGTCCGATCCCATGGCCGTACATCTCTCTCTTCACAATGCTGCCGGTCACCTGACTCAAGATCCACCTGAGAAGGTCACTCAGCGGCCCGTTTGTGGCTAACATCTTCTGCGTCTCCTCCACATTGTCCACCCACTGACAGTACGCTATTGTCCTAAAGCAAAACACATTGTATTTAGATTCTCAACCCATTTTAGTCACTCAGTCATGTTCAAGTTGGAATTTACTTACGAAAGGTACCTGATCTCTGTCTTTTAAAATGCCAATATTATGAATTTTTAAACATGAACTTTTAATGCAGTGTGTAACACAGCTCTAGGTGAATAAAATCCTGCAAAGTTTTAAATCTGAAAGTGCACCATGTATAAAGTTACTGTCTCTCAAAAGAAAAAATCAACTCTGAATCTTTGAAATGAGCCCTTTTTAAAAACAAATCCCAATCCATTTCATGTTGACATCAAAATGAAACATTATCATATTGCCCGTCCACTTGTTGGTGTTTTAGCATTGGTTCTGAATGAAAATGCAAATTCATTCTTTGCTACTAGGCTTTGCTTTTAGAGCATTAAAAGCTCACAAACACTGCTTTAAATTAAATCGACCAATCACTGGAGGAGTTTGCAAAAATAAACTAATAAATGAGTCGTTGAAAAAAATAAAAAAGGTCAAAATAAATTGCCCATTATAAGAAAATGTATGTCTTTTTTGATCTTACATGGACCCAACCTGCTGTTTGAGACCCCCAACACTGAAATATGAACCTCTCATAACCCATAAATGGGGCTTTAGATTAAAGCATGAAGAAAAAGCAGCTCAGTCTCACCAGTAGAAGTGTTCCTCCACCATTTTGGTGATGGCTCGTGAGATGGCTTTCTCCTGAGGACTCAGGCTGGAGTTGAGGTTCACGCCGAGCTTCTCCTCCAGGAAGTCGATGATGAACTCTGTCCCACACACCTGCTCCTTATTATATGTGATCCATGGCATCTTCCCTTGAGGAGACAACTTCCCATCAAAATAGTTCTGAGGAGAAAATAGTTTGGGTGTTAAAAATCGCCCATGTGTTTTCTCAACATAATTATCTTCATCATATATTTAGATACCTGGTAGGGCAGGTCCGCCATCCTCAGGTACGTTTCGATCTTCAGGCAGAAGGGGGACAGGCTAGGGACTCCAGTTCTGGGCCGGGCAAACTGATGCAGAATGATGGCGTCTTCAGAGTCCAACTCCTGTTCCTTCCTGCAGGGCGGCAAATATGAAGGTGTATTAGAAATCAATGGAGATCAAATACATTTAAACACCCTAAAAAGATTAAATGTGCTTTAAAATGCACCAAAAACACTCCACATATGAGCAAGATACAGCAGCATCTATAAAAAGCTTTGGGCCCATTGGATAGTAACTGGAGAAATCATATTATTACATTGGGAGAATTTTATCATCAAATTAAATTATGAAAAAAAATAAAAAACAGTTTTCAGATCGGTGCTTTAATATTCTGCTCTCTAGATATGGCTCAGTTACCCCCTTAAGTGTTTATTTATTTATTTTTTTTACATTTCTTCATTTTTAACTTCAACATATTTTTAAATTATCAATTTTGACAGAAACATTTTAAACAGAGGAAGATGGCCATTTAATAAATGTTTAATTGCCTATTATATTATTACATTATTTAATATTTCTAATCATTAAAAATGTTTGTTATGCATTTTTGATCAATTATATTATTACTTGTGATTTTACAATAAAAAAATATCTTTATGTTTATTTTATAAATGTGTTTTTTTACATCACTGCTGTTGAACTGCTGCATTATTTTGTAACCTGTTTTAAAAGCTCTGAGCTACATTATATATGAAAAATTATTCAAATGCAGCAAATTTTGTTAATAAAGCTCAATAACTGTGCCTCTGACTTTGAAAACAAAGCAAGGAATGTGTGCATGTCTTTCTCCATCAGAGAAAACCCTACAAATAGACATATTGCCTATGCGGAAAATTATATAATTATTATTTCCATATATTATTATTATTTCATTATACAACAGAATCTTTATTTCATATTTAATTGTTATTTTTATATTGTTTATGTGATGATATTGGTCAACTAGAGAGTTCAGTCTCTATCGGCAGGATCTAGTCGCTGTCCACTTTACTGGTGCAGAAATTCATTAAAAGCATCATAGTCACTCGCTTTCTCATTAGTTTTATACTTATGATTATGTGGCCGATCTTAAGTCAATTAATAATATGTAATTGTATTTGTATAATGCACGTCTGAATCAATAGCTCATGACTGTGTAACAACAGCAAGTCCATCAGCCTTTCTCAGGGCCTCGAGTAACATGAGATGTTTTGCCGAGGACTAACAGCACTGCCATTTCTGTAAAGGTCAGAGACAAAGCGAAAGCACAGAATTAAACCCAACTGGCTCTGATCACTATATTGACGGGTCACTATTTACACCGTTTCACGAGGGGTCAATAAAGGTCATTCTGTCACATCACAATAACACAAGGAGACATTATCCTCAAGGCCTTCACACAGAGCCGCTCCAGCAACTGTGCCCTTGACACAGCACACATCAACATGCAGGCTTTAGATGAGGTAATAAACAGCATCTTGCTAAAAATTCATTCAGTTTGCAGGTATTCATTCATCAGTGGAGGATAATGAATGGATTGCATTGACATGATTTTCCAGGATATTAATTTAGGCAAGATTTTCCTGTTAATGCCCCTCTTACTTATATATATTGTATTGCATTAATTGTTATTGATAGAAGTAGTATTACATACTGATTATTAAATATTATTAAGAAAATAATATAGGCCTACGTATTAAATTAAAGAAATTACAATATATTAAAATATTAAAATATTACACTAAATCTAAATGAATAAAATTATGTATAATACATTTCCATAAATATACCTTTACAAAACACAGTAATGATAATAATATTATTATGCTTGTACATATATATATTTAAGAATTTACATAAATATGTTATGAAATATTCAATGTTTTTCTTCAAGTACTGCTACTAAACAGCACCTATATGTATATTTTTATACATATAAGCATTGTATATATGGCAATTATTATTAGCACTACTAGTACTGCCACCTATTATTATTTCTGCCTTGCTTATAGGAACAATATGTCATGCTTATAAATTAAGTACTTAAGTACTTAGAGAAATTATTACTTAATAATTATAACACTTCTAATTAAATTATTCAATATTTATATAACTCATTGAAAATATACAAAATTATTATACCTGCACAAACCGCAATAATAATAATTATCATTATTATTATTACTACACTACTAGTAGTGTATGCATTGCTTAAAATGTTAATATATAAACGCTGCATGGATGGCAATTATAATAATAACAGCACAGCATAGATAGATAGATAGATAGATAGATAGATAGATAGATAGATAGATAGATAGATAGATAGATAGATAGATAG
>JAUCMT010000087.1:1944075-1965568 GCA_032357475.1 Enteromius thamalakanensis
AGATAGATAGATAGATAGATAGATAGATAGATAGATAGATAGATAGATAGACAGACAGACAGACAGACAGACAGATACCTAATGACAAGCAGCTCGTGTAGTAAATAAGCAGCGGCGGCGAGCAGCGCGCCCCCGGTGATGTAGAGGGTTTTTCTCCACCAGGAGTCAAATCCTAACGCAGACATGATCCCTCCGTACTCCTGCAGTGGGTAGGCGATGATGTACCCATACAGCGAGAGATGCTCCTCGGAGCCGCTCAGGCCGAGCGAGAAGCTCTTGTTCCGGCCCAGCTCAAGCGCGCAGGAGCGGCTCCAGGCGAAGCCGACGCGCCAGTACATCTCTCTCCTCTATCCGCCCTTCGGCCCGCTGTGGCTCCGGGAGAGGAGGCTTCATCAGTGCCGCGAGGTGGAGGTGGAGATGGAGGTCAGAGGGTCTGCGGACACATGTCGCCTCCTGACGCGAGCTGGGGTCGGCATCAATCCGCAGCAGCTCGCGCCGCTCGCGCCGCTGTTTACCGCACAGCTGAGCGAGGCACGTCACCTGGGGCGGGGGTGCTGATGCTGCGGGGGCGGGGCGAGCGCGCAGATTCTCCACCCTCATTGGTCAGACCCACTGCTGTCATAACAGTTTGGTAACAACAATTTCATAATAGGTCATATTATGAAATAATGATTCAGTAATTTGTAAATGCTTCATTCTTTTCCTTCAAAAAAATTACGGAAAGCTTTGAAACTAACCACGTGAAAAAACGATTACTATGTAGTATCTACATCAGTGTTATTTTAGTATAATTTGCATTTTTTTCATTAAAAAAAGTTTTTTATATTTCTCAATTTTCACGTTAGTTTTAGTAATTTAGTTGTCCATTTTTTAAATAAAACAAATTAGTTTTTTTCATAAATAATAATTAGAACATTTGTATTTGTTATTGTAGTATGTCAATTCATGAAAATTTGGTCGTTTTAAAGAGAAGTGCCATTTAAAATGATCTTCTAAAATTTGTAAATGATTTTAACATTCGACATGTTTTTTTTAACAGCAGCTTTATTCAATAAGGCTTCTGAGCTCCATTACAGACAAACAAAAAAAGATCACTCCAAGCCCTCTCCCCCTCCACAACTCTCACACCATCAAATATATTTACAGGCAAATAATACATACAATGCATGACAGAGAGAAGCCACATTTATGCAAGTTCCCTCAAAGATGTGGCGACAATCCTGAAGCACAGCTAAACAAAGAAAAGAGACAAAGGCAAAAACAAAAATGCCATTCAAAACACAGCCAAACATGTAAGTACTGTAAAATCTTTTTGATTTCTTTCCACAATCAATTATTGCACCCCCAAGATGCAGAGCTCAATCATTCAATACAATTCCAAAACTCAAGATATTGGCTTGTCCTCCATTAAACATGATGCTTCAGTGTGCTGCAGATTACAGGGACATCTCAACATGACAGAATAAAAGCAAAAAAACAGCATTTGGGTTATGGCAAAGTACAAATATAGCATAATCAAGTCAAATTTATAATAAGAGAAAAACGATAAAAACAAAGTCAAGGGCTATATATAGAAAGCATATTTACAACGCCGTTTGAGTGATCAACTCAACTATTTGTGTCACTTGTGCATTCTAACTCACATCCACACGCACGTCAAATATCCAATCAGGATTTGTTTACACAGTACGAGGGTTCAAAAGATAGCCGTCACATAGCCCTGTGGCCAATCAGTTTACAGACAGCCGCTTTGTAGAGAAGACTGATCCGTTTCCCTGAGGAATACAAACTGTGATATGGTCAACGAGAGGCACGCATACAAAACATTGGCGAATAAACACACACACACACGCTCTCTCTTCATCGCTCTCTCAGAAAAAAATCAAGTTTTCTTAGTTCCCAAATTGCATTCGCTGAAAGAAAGCTTCATGGGACTTTTCAAGGACGTCAGGACCATCGACTAACAAGATCTGGGAAAACAGCACCCCTCTTAATCACGCAGATACCCAGTGAGGTGCGTTTGTGTGTGTGCGTAACATTCAAGACTACAGCCTTACGCTTGGCAATATACTCTACATCATAGCAGATTTCCTATTGGTGAGCAGTTCTGACACGGGCTGCTCTGATTGGTGGAAGGAAGAAAGGAAGGAAATGGCATCATTCTATCTGCTCTGATTGCTGGAAAAGCCCAGAGGAGAGGAGAGAGAGGATGTGTGTGCCAGGAATCGGTTTCCCCACGGTCATAAAACAATGTGCTTGTGGAAAGCAGCGTTCAGATGTGCCAGGATGTGCTGTGATGTCTCTTCCAATCACTCCACCTCAGGTCCTCCTGCAGAGGACGCTCTAGGACTGACTGTAAGAGCTGTTTTGACTCCCGTTTGAGCTCTGGTCAGTCTCACTGTTGTATTAAATAAAAATACAGGCACAGAGGTGAGATGAGGGGGAAAAAAATTGGTGACAAATAAAATATAAACTAAATTTAAAAATAATGCCTTGGAAATAAATAAAAAATGATTGAAAAAATAAATAAACATTAGATGAAAAACGCACATTTAAAAAAAAAAAAACTATATTAAACATTATAAATATTTAAAGTTATATAGATGACTTATATACATGCTATTTAATAAAGTACTTAAACATAATAAAAAACAACAACAATGGGGCCTTTTTCTACTTTTGTAAATTAAAAAAAATTATAATCTATATAAATTATATAATTTATATAAATATAAATTTTATATATATACATTTTTAAAAATGTAAACTAAAACTTAACATATAAACAGGAAAACTAATTCTAAATATTAATAATACTGTAAAAGTTTATAAATGATACTAAATATCATTAACCACATTAAATGCAGTGCAGAAAGTGTGAAGGCTGTGACATCTTTAAGACAAAAAACTTTAAACTGTACTATAATCCTATAATTGTACCTTACGCACTGATATGGAACAGAGCTTAATTAAATAAAGAGTACTGAAATTAGCCTCTTTTCATTGTTTCTCTGCAGTGGTGAAAGAAATAAGCTCCAGGATATTTCCATATGAATAAATATAGTGTTGTGTGATTTTGATAATTGAGGTCTGCAGTCTGTCGTACCTGTTAGGAGGGGGTTTGGGTTTGGGCACCTTGTTAAGCACAGTGGCCATTTCCTTTCTATCATCAAAGTTTTTCCACTGGTCATAGAGTTTCAGAATCACCCTGATGATCTCCAGGATCTGTACCAGAAAAGCTTCAATGTTAATGGACACAGCACTTATTTATTTTACAGCTGAATCTTACCTTGTCCATGTCAACAGAGAGCTCAGCGAACCACTGCCTGGCATCCTTCTGCTGCACCACACAGGCCACATGCAGGCAGGCTGGAGGAGGAACGAGACACAATCTGTAACTCTGCTCACTGGTATGTGACGTGTCAAGTTCTTATACACTTACTCCGATTTAAATCTTCAAATTATGTGCTTGTTTGCAAACATAGGACCTGCTGGATTAAGTGTATGAAGTGTGCTCTTACCCAGTGCAATCATGAATGGAGGATAAAGCAGACACAGGTCTGTCCTGTAGGTGTCGTTCACTATCCTCCTGCACAAATTCACAGGACGTTCATGTTATTTGATAATAATATTTAAAAACAAACAAATACTTACAAAAATACAACATACTACAAAAAAAATTATTAATTAACCTACTTAAAAAGTCAAATAAATAAAATTTAACACAAACCAAAACAAAACAAACAGCAGAACCGAATTAATACTGTGGAAGCACATGACTCTGAATGAAATGTTGCAAAAGGCCAGACCTGCTCTTCTGTTAATAACAAGGTGGACAGAAACTAAATAGCTTTTGGGAGATGCATAGAAGCAACGAGTCTCTTGTAGGCAAACCTATAAGCGTAAAGTCCACGTTTAAAACCTTTTTCCCCCGCTCACTAACCAACGGATCTAACCAATTCAAAATCAATGAACATGTTTTTCCATGCTGTCTGTAGCCATATGCTCCTCACCAAGCGAGAGGCAGCAGCATGTCCTCTTGCCCCATGTCCTGGACATACTGCAGTAACGGTCTATACGGGTGGTACACGATCAGACAGCAGTCCTAAAAACAAACCAAATATCCATAAACAGATGCCAAAAACAAACATCTTAACATCCTAAAGAAGAAGAAGAGCCAATACAAACCATGAGCTCCAGTAAGTAGAACTCGCACTCCAAGATCTGGACAAAGAGAGAGAAGCATGAGTTCACTGCCAAATGGTTACACTAATGTGCTAACTAACACGTTATGTGCACTAATTATCATCTTTCACATTACGGTGATCCATAAACGCCGCACCCTGTGTCCTTCGGTGTGGCGTCCCCAAAAAATAACACTGTTTGTAATCATACCACACTTATCACCAGCTCGAGACAAGAGCGGTAAAAACCAACAGTCATTTATCACCATAATGAGACTTTCCTACGAAGATGTCGTGAGTGTGAGGAATGTCACTCCTGAAACTTAGTTACACTTAAGACGTGACAGAAGGCTGCATCGTCACCACACACACACACAATCCTGTGTTTCCATCATATGAATCAGACAGTTACAAGAACTTATTATCTAGATCTCTAGTGACGTTGTCAGATTTCCAAAATCCTGACTGGAGCAAAGCCATTCTTTCCGCTGACTTCTCAGTAAGAGATCAACTACTTGGACTGCAGTATCAAAGCCTTCTGGTACAACTCACACTCGCCTACACGCCAGAGCAGTGTGTCATAAGTCTGTGCTGTAGTAAAGCTTTGATGTTTAACTCACATGGTTCATTCTGAAGGGAAACTCCTTTGGAAAGGCATAAGAGAACCTTGTTTTCACTGTTGCAAAAAAAAAGAAAAAAAGAAGTATTTATTTCATATTAGCATGAAACAGACAAGTTACAATGCTTTTTGTGGTCTAGGATTCCTGATAGTGATGATATTTAGTGATTATGTTTATGAAGTGAAGATGATTTACGGTTTTAAGTTTAATTAAACGCTGATTTATACTTTCAGGGTTTCTGCAGGTTTTATAAAGATGAATTTAAGGCTTAAGTCCATTGTAGGATCAACATTTTTGGATTAAACAAAAGAGAATGTTATACATCCATATATCCTCTGTAAGTGTAAATGTCTAGAGAGCACATGATGGGCTTCAAGGTTTGAAAAATAAGTCAGCGTCGATAGCCTTGTTGACAGTGCGCCGACATTCAGTGTGGTTGCTCTTGGGGCGCTGTGAGTTCCCGACCCCATCCCCCTATCTCTCTACCGCTTCATTTCCTTTCAGTTGTAATCTAAACTATCTAAAAAATAACACCACCAAAAGATTTATAATTAATTTATACATGGATATAACCTTAACTGCACTGTCTGATCCGACAAAAATAAAACAGTGATAGAAGATAAGAATTCTTGTTTCATTAAAATGTATCAAAATTAATTTTTATTATTGAAACCAGAAAACTGTATACTAAACAATTGATTTGCCAGCATAAACCTTAAGGGGCCTTCATTTGTAGCATAATTGAAGAAGAAGAATTTTAAGACCCACAGAAACCCTGTACTTTATATTAAGCTCTGAATATCATAAGCACATTATATTAAAAAATGCATTTCTGCAGTAATATCTGAAACTATCTGTTTGATGAGTTTGTAAAATACAAATCACTTACACACAGACGTTGCTGCTGAAATAAGGCGTGTGTTTGAAACAACACCAAATTCCTGTGAAGTACAGAATTTGATTTTATTAAGATTTTATTTTATGCATCTTTAAGCAAAAATTGCCACATTAAGACTGTTTACCTCTACTTTAGATGCCAGGAACACACATGTGGGGGCCATCAACACAGGGTCTATGCTCTTCAGAGAGTACCTGGAAACAAGCCAAGAGCTTTCTTTTACTTTCATGCAAGTGCACTTAATAAATAAATTTGAACTATAAATTTTTAGAGTGGAAGTGAAGGCTGTAACCAAGGCAACGACCGCTCACCTTGCATAGAAACGCTTAAAGTAGACAGTTGCCGTGGCGATGACCTGCTGTCTGAGTTTCAAGTGTTCCCCCAAGGCTTGAATTACTGTCACGAGATATTTGTTTTTAAATACAAAGTTTATTACTTCAAATCTTAAAATACAAAGCAGGTGAATTACACCTGAATATTTGCATTAATATGGTAAGTCAGAACAAGTGTGTATTTAAATTCATAAATAATTTATCTCCAAACCATTGGCAAAAAATATCTGCAGCTTCCAATATTCCTCCTCTGTGAGGAACTTGAGATCTTTCTGTCTCTCCTTCATCAGATCCTGTTTGTCCAGAACCCACTGCAGACTGATGAGAAGAAACATCAAATACTTTGAATTTATAAATCATAAAAGAATGACATGAAGGACAACACAGCAGCATCCTAATGTATATTTAATTTACCTCCTTCATTTCCAAACTTCATACAAGCATCAAAACATCACAATATTATACAATAAAAATCTTAAAATCTGTTAAAAAGATGGAAATGAACTCATGTCGTGAATAAAACACATTTATGCTCATAATTTGTAAATTCACTTTCTGTGGTTTCTTCAGTCCAGAGCCACTAGCCAGCCTGCTAAAGCTAATAATCCAAATATTCATACTGTTCCGAAAATAAAAGACATGTATTCTAGTATCAATCCTTTATCACGGCATTAACCTATATTTGGCAAATACTTCGTTTTAATCAGGCAAATTCATTTCAATGTTTTCATTTCTCGTACAGCTTCGCAGCAATAGCAAAACCACTTTACTGCTTTATTGTCCTTGATTTATGTCGTCAAACTCGTTTTACTTACTAATGTGAGCTCTGCCAGAAGTTCCCTGCCATCCTGAGGTGATTGAGGTAGAAAACAAGCCTTAATGTGATGTTAAATTGTGTTACGATAAAACGATACTCTGATCTAATCAGACGAGGAGCGCGACACAAAAAACACTCCGTAGAATTTCAATGTGCTCATGAAAACGGCCCGGGAGGAAACATATTAACGTTACGCATCAGTTCCGGAACGAGTCCTGTACTCTTCTTGTTTGATACAAATAAACGTTTTTCTAATATTAAAAGGCATAATATAATATAATAAAAAGAAAAATAACAAATTGTAAATAATTATTGTATGTGTATATAAAAATATATAATATATAGCTCATAATGTAAAAAAAATTGTACATAATATAATCTAAATTGATATAACAAGATTATATAACATCAACTTTAAATAAAATTATATAAGATATATGTTATATAATATATCATATTACATCATTATAATAATATAATAACAAATGATATATAATTATCATATTTATTATTATTATTATTATTATTATTATTAAATTAATAAATAATATCTCATAAAGGGTCTATATAAAAATTCTAGTGATACTTATTTTACTTGTTTCCTAAATATAATACAGTGACTGATCAACGAAATTTCAGTTATAGCTGCAAGCTCTTCTTTAATAAGTTTCTTTCGGTCTTAAAGTTTTCAAAGAGTTTTAATGCAAAGAATTTCATTAATGAGGCTCCCAGGCTTGCCATCTTCATCAGGAAAGCTCAAGGGTCTATTTTTACCGCGGTGCATCTCTTCGCGGTGTCCCGTCAGATATTTGACTCAGTGTGAGACTGAGGTTTGACATTCCTCCTCCGGACAGGACAGCAGGTATAAAGCCCGGTCATCAGGGAACGGGACACAACGCTCCAGTAGAGGAACCAGCATCTTCACCATGAGTCACAGCCCAGAGAGGATGTCTTCTTACCGCCGTCACTTCGAGGGAGGCCTGACCTCCTCCTCCACGCTTCAGGTGCGGGTCTCCAGCCCTTCGCCCACCCGAGGATCTGCGCGCCACCGCTCCGCCAGCTACTCCCGCAGGGCGCTCTCCGGATCCCGCAAATCACGCATGACCAGGTAAGACTTAGAATAGAGTAGACTATAAAATACATATATAATAGGCTATCATCACAATATGAAAAAAAACTAGCAAAAAACTAAAAATGGGCTAATATAAAAAAATCTTCACTCTCAAAAAGGATGTGTTCATTCTTTACACATTTGTTGTATTTTCTATTTTAACACTATTTCTGTCTTTATTGGGGACGAGATTTACACAAATTCTGTAACTATAACACAGTGTGAAAATTAGTAGAATTAACACATGGTTGAGTTAAATTTAACACAAAATGTGTTGTCCTTAACTAGACATAGTTGTGTGTGTGCTAAACACAGGTACTTGACTAGACACAGGTTGTGGTGTTTTTAACATCGTTTTTAAAAGTAACAAAAAATTACAAAAAAATAAAACGCAAAATGAACTGAACTTAACTTTAAATGAAAACAGGAAATCATATCATTGATACTAAAACAACCAAAATAACAATATACTGTATAATATTAGCCTATATATATTGGTTATTATCATAAACCTAAATTAAAATTCTCATTTTTCCTTAGTTTAAGTTAAAGTAGTAAAAAACTAAAACTCTAAAATCTCTAAAAATTAATAAGTGCTTATTTATTTTAAAAGGTACAAAAAATTGCAAACATTACTAACATTTTGAGTAAACAGATCAAGCTGGAAATGTAAAATATAAAATTCACATAATTATCACATAATTATATTAATCATTCAAAATATTATCAAAAAACAATATATCAATGATACTACAATAACATTGGCTAAAATAGGGTGTATTATAATTATATTATGTAAATATATTTATTATTATGTAATAAAAATGCAATAATAATATTAATAATATTCATGATTCTTAAATGTAATCATTTATTTTGCCAAATAGCTTGCATTTTGTATTAATTGCTATAACTGATATAAAAAAAAAATACATTTTACAATAATAGGTGTTGTAAATGTGTGTTTTGTGTCCCTCTGCAGCAGTGTGAGCATGGGAGCGCTGTGTGTGGGCGTGGGTTTGAGGGTTGCTGGAGGAGCAGTGGATCTGGATGCTGCAGCTGCTGAGAACCAGGCTTTCCTCAGCACACGCACCAGCGAGAGAAAGGAGATGGTCGCCCTCAATGACCGCCTGGCTGTATACATCGAGAAGGTAAGACACTGAGGCACACTTCTCCATCTTTTCCTTTGAGGACGATGATGTGAGTGTGAGTCTGGTTGTTCCAGGTGCGCTCTCTGGAGCAGAGCAACAAGCTGCTGGAGGCAGAAATCGATGGCATCAAGAGCCACCATGTAAAGCCGTCCGGTCTGCGACTGCTCTATGAGGAGCAGCTGAGGGAGCTGAGGAGGATTGCTGACCAGATGAAAGTCCAGAGGGTGAGGGATGACCGCAGGGATTTACTCACTTACACATTTAGACCATAATTTGATCATTACTTGCTCATTTGCTTTCGTAGGATCTGGCGGTAGCAGCAAAGGATGCCATGGGAGGTCAGCTGGAAATGCTAAAGGTGAAATTCGAGGAGGCTATGGAGGCTAGGAAAAAGGCAGAGCTTGAAATTGAAGCCTTCAGACCGGTAAGGTCCGACTTAATCCAGAAAGTGTAATATCACTTGGTTTTTACACAAGGATTGGGGCTCAAACTCCCTCTCTCTATTAGGATGTGGATGCGGCCACATCAGTCCGCATTGCTTTAGAAAAACGACTGGAAAACCTGGAAGTGGAGCTTGAGTTCCTGCAGAGGATTCACAAAAAGGTGCATTTAAATAAAATAATTTTAACATATAATATAATGAAGTTGTGGCAACATATGTTTGTATCAAAAAATAAGTTTAATTGAATTTTTTTTGTACGCTGTGCCAATTGTACACTTGTAAATTTTGTTTAATATTATAAATAATTGAGAATATTGTTGAATTGATTTTATTTTCAATCACTGGGTATTTCATTGCATTAATATGGTAAACAATTAAAGAGTTTTGATTTACTTACTTTGTCAGGAAATCGAGGAGCTGATGGCTCAGATTTATGGATCGGTGGCTAAAGTAGATGTGGCCTTCTCTTTGCCTGATCTGGCATCCGCCCTCAAACAGATCCAGGCTCAATATGACAGTATCGCCGCCCAAAACCTGCAGGTAATCAGGACAGGACACATAAACCTCAATATCCTTTCAACTGAACTGTTTTGCTCACATATGCTCATGCTTTTCCTGTCCGGTGTTCACTAGGAGATGGACGCTTGGTATAAAGCAAAGTTTCAAGATCTTAACAAAGCAACATCACGGCACGTGGAAACAGCGAGGAGCCTCAGAGAAGAAATCACAGCTTACAAGAGAGAGGTGTGAAAAATTGACTATTTGTCCTGTGCCAAATATAACCAAAGCACCAAACTGTACTGCCTTATAAACGTATTGCTTATGTGTTTGCAGATTCAGAATAAACAGAGAGAACTGGACGCTCTTAAAAACAGGAATGAAGCACTTCTGCTCCAGATGAAGGAAGCACTGGAGAGATACAAGAAAGAGGAGGAGGAGCTACAGGTAAAGCCACGCCCCCTTCACTGTAACATGCCACATTGGCTATGTCCAAAATCACATACAAAGTATGTACTTCTTTTGAAAAGTAATTACTCGATAACTGTTAAAAACACATCATATATAGTATAAATATAGTCTGGACTTAGTTTAGTTGTTACTCTTTTATTCAAATTCCTTTTCTGTAGACTCATGGATAGTACATGGATATATTATTGTAGCTTTTTAATATATTTGTTTATGTGTAAATTATTAAATGTTTGTACTATGTTATGTATGTTGTATTGTGTTCTGGCCAGATCATGGAGTCCAAGTTGAATTTCCGAGAAATGGCACAATAATGTACACTATATTCTATATACATCATATGTGCACATCAGAATATCAATGGATATTGCAGGTCTTCCAGATACATTTTGTTGACTGTTTTATGAAGGCTGTAAATTCAAGAATGCTACTCTTTTTACTATTTTAGAAGTGATTTTGAATGCAGCCAATCAAATTGATCAACTATAGATTTTTTTAGGACAGAATATGATTGAGACCAAGGTTGGGCACTTCTTTGTACATTCATTTTTGCAAAATTTGGCTGATTTGAAGATCTCACTAAACCATGTGTCACAGATACGTATCGAGGCAGTAAAGGAGGAACTGAAGTCTATTAAGGGGAAGATTGCACTTCTGCTGAAAGAATATCAGGATCTGCTCAACGTGAAGATGTCTCTGGAGATTGAAATCACCACATACAGGTACTGCAGGGCTGCCAGCGCACCACATCACCTGCAATGAGCAATACACAATGTCTTGCAATTTAGACTTTTTCTTTAATTGTGAAATAAAAAGTCACAATAACCTTTTTTATCCCATGGTACAAATAGGCATCCATAATATGGCGATTAAAAAAATTGGTTAACACTTTGCCATATACACATAGCTCAAAATTCTCGTCAACTAAACCCATCTCTAACCCTGTTTGACTTGCAGGAAGCTGATAGAGGGAGAAGACAGTCGCTTGTCCGATATGGTGAGCAGTCTGTCTCTCATGAGCGTAAGCGCAGGAGCGGTCAGCAGTGTTTTTGGGGCAGCAGCAGCCCACAGTGCAGCACCGAGCTCATCCGTCACTGAGAAGATGCTCTCCAGCAGCACAACAGTCGACCACAACCATCACGAGTCTGTGGAGGAGTTCACTCACGAGCAGGCCGTGGAGATGACGGAGAGGAAGACCGTTCTCATTAGGTACAAGTACACTGCTCCAACACAATACTTCTTCTAAGTCATGCATGTGCATGTTTCTTAATGTTGTTGTAGAAGCTAATGCCCATCTCTTTGGTTGCAGAACAGTTAGGACAGATGAGGACACGTTTCAAAGGGACACAGAAGAACGCACTATCACGATCTCTGGTGCTGCAGATGAGAACGATTGAATTTAACCCTTGGATTAGTCATGAGATCTCATTCCAAACCTCCACATCAAAGTCATTTAGAGTTCTTGTTGCTCGAATCTAACATTCCATTTACATTTAAAACCCTCTCAACTATTACTACCTACTGTGTGCTTTGACTAAACTGCTGTAACTGGGTGTTTAACCATGTGTCAACTGATTCAAGTCAAATAAAGTTTGATTGCATTGCATTTTACTGTGTCTGAAGTACATTTGGCATGCTCAGAGATACAATGCTTTCATATAGAAAGAAAATTTAATTTTTTTTGTTATAGGACGTATCAGATGGTGATAAAATAAGGTTTTTATTAGACAGCTGCTTAATGTTAATTGCACATACACTGCTATTCAAAAGTTTGGAGTAATTAGTTTTTGTTTTGTTTTAGAGAAATGACTTAACTCAGTAAGGATGCATTTAAATTGATTATGTTACAGAAAGTCTACACTGCTACAAAAGATTTGTTTTTCATGTAAATGCTTTATTTTGAGCTTTCATTTCATCACAGAATCCTGGAAAAGGAATTGGTTTCCACAAAAATATTTATCAGCACAACTGTTTTCAGCACTGATAATTATGTAATATTGATTTTCGATAGATTTTGCGACATTGATGACCGGAGTAATGATCCTGAAATAAAACTTTGATGTCACAGGAATAAATTACATATTAAAATAGATTAAGATAAAACGATATTTCAATTGTACACTTCACAATATTGCTGTCTGTACTGTATTTTTATCAAATAAAAGCCTTGGTGAGCATTAGAGACTTAGGAGAGACTCAAATATCTTACCCCAAACTATTAAATGACATTTTCGTTTATAATGTTAGATAAAATCTAAAAAACTTATTTTTTCTGTAATAAAGTTAGTGTAAACAAAGGTTTACAGAGATCAGGGTTTAACATAATCATACGCTTCCATTTATAAAGATTGTTGGTCACTCATACAATGCAAAGAGTAAACATTCAGTACATCTCCCAAAACATTGAAAACATTAGTTTGTGCAACAAATACTAGTTTACTGTGCATTTACAGTATTCATACATTTTACCGACTGGATTCAGACGGACTGCTTGCATGAACGTTTGATTAGTGTAAAGGTTTTGGTTCGCCTCCGACTCCTCCTGCGAGACGATACACAGCCAGACTGACCTCATGAGCCAGACTATCAGCACTTTCCTGCACAGAAAATATACATTTAACATATATATTTAAATATATAGAGATATATAACAAGCATAATGATCATGTGTACCTGAGTGTCTGCCTCAGCATAGACTCTGACCACATCTTCAGTTCCAGACGGTCTGACGAAGGACCGAGCGTTTTTGTATTTCTTAACAAGCGAGTCGATGGCGTCCTGCAGACCCTCTGGAGTCACGGCTTTCCTTTCTGCATCTGTCGTATCTATAACACGCCGGTCTGACACCTGCGGAGTACAACAGTTAAATACACATACACTCACTCAAACACCTCACACACACACAAGAGTACACACCGTGACTTTAAGCTGGCGGTTAGGCAGGTCTGTGTAAATTGCGCCCCAGTCTTGCACAGACATCCCTCGGATGGCCAACACTGCTTCAATCACTAGCATATCAGAGATTGCGTCTCCTACCGTCTGCAGAAGAGAGGAAGGGAGTCTTAACGTAACAACTACTGCACTAATTATTAATAAGCAGCAAATTAAGAAGTCGTAGTTAACAAGTCTTACCATAGTTTGAATAACTGATTAGAAGAGTTTAAATAAGATATCTGCTCATCTAGCTGTGGTGTTTGTGTTTGTCTGTACCTGGTTGATCAGATTAAGGGTGCTCTCCAGGAGTTTCACCGCTTGTTTTCTCTCATCGTTTATGTTTGAGTCTTTCACCAGCTCCTGAATCCGTTTCTGCGCCTCTTTGCTAAACAAAACCTACAACATACCAGCAAAAACACTGGTAAGAGTGTACTAACAAACTCAAAAATCACAGATTATAAACTGGAAAGCTAGATCAAAAGTTAGCTTAAATGAGCCAATCACATAAGCATGCAGAATTGCTGTCCGATGTACTGAAATTCGCTGATTTGAACTAATTTGTACAATAAAAAAGATCATCAGAGGAAATAAATCAAACATGAAGGCAGCGCTAAACTTGGTGGTTTCACATGCATTTCAGTTTAAAACCATTTTAACTTCATTCAAGTGAGAAACTGCACAGTTTGCATTGACATGGAAAACTGACATATACAGCAGTCAACATTTGAAGTGGATCAAATAATTCAAATAATTATAGAAAACTTGTCCTAAGACAAGAATGCACATTGGTTTTGAGACAACTTTGATGAAAGGTGCAATTATTTAGCAGTGAACTTACAGTTCCATGTCCATTAGCCTCAAAATAAACTCCAATATCATATTCCTGTGCCGCATGATGTAGGTGCTTCACTCCAGTTTTTGTACAGCATACAACGACCTGTGGAAAGGGCAAAGCTCACCTTAATATTTAATAAACACCAAGTTAAAGCAGGAATAGGGGCATGCAATAGTGAAAGCAGATATTTTTAGACTATCACCTTCATGACGTCCTCCAGGTAGCGAGTTGAGCTCCCGTTAGCATATGCGGTCTGAACAACAGCAATCTGTAGGTTCAACCCTGCCTGAACATGCACACACACAACATTTATGTCTGAATTTATATTTTGATGTTGTCATTTTAGAGCATGTTTGAGTGTGTAGAACCTGTGTGAGCAGCTCTTTGAGGTACGTGCTGATGAGAGTAGCGATCTTGTCTCCGTCCAGCAGATGGAAGCAGCCTTTAGAGTCAGTGTAATAGTAAACAATGCGATCGGCATCACCGTCGAACGAGCAGCAGCGCTCACCTTCTCCCATATTCATACCTGGAGAGAAAAGAGTGAGAGATTTCGTAGATAATTCTATGTGCACTTCGGTCAAATGTTTGGAATTTAATTTTATTTTTTTATTTTAATAAGCACACAAAGACTGCATTTATTTGATAAAAATACAGAAAAAAACCCTAATCGTACATATTATCAACACAAAATAAACTATTTTACTAATATAAACAGAAATATTATGTCATCTTCTGCTCATATGAAAAGGTTTCCCCCTGCTGGGATCAGAAGTGTAGAGATGTTCAGGTCCAAAGAGTTCAAACAAACCTTGAGGCGCTTTCTGCTGGACTTTGACGTAATCTGCTCCACACATGTGGTTGAGTTTGCCACTACTGCCGTCATTCGAAAGCACCACCTGCAGTTCAGAGCGAAGAAACGGCTCCATTTCTTTTATCTTCAATGCACCGATGCCATTGGCTCCATCCACCAGAAGCCTCTTCTGATCATCAGTGCGGTTTAAGGCCTTTGGAGTACAAATAGGGAAGCAATTAATGCCAGAATAATCATCATCATTAATGTTTGCTGTTTTATGTCTAGCTTACATTCTGTGTGAGCTGAAGGAAAGCCTGTGAGAGTTTTTGGTAGTATCCCTCAACTGTAGGACTGCCGTAGCAGCCGTGCGTGTTACAGCAGCAAACCATATAATGCAGCTGGGGAGTGGTGACCAGACCATAGTCTTAAAAGAAATACACACCCATCAGTCTGTCACAATATGATCAACACAGCAATTCATCAACCTTTGTACTGTCATAACAAGCTGTACACATAAGCTAAAAAATAATGCAAATAGAAAAACTACTTTAAAGAAACCTTTAAGCAAAATAATCAGATCAATAAATTTAAGTTTTGTTATACATAACCACACCATGAGTTTTTCCCCCCAAACTGGAAACGCCATCCAGGACAGCCTGAGAGAGACTAGCACTGCTCGGTCTGAAGAAAACAAACAGAGAAATACAACACTAAACTTAAATTATGTATTTTATACATTGCACTCAACCAGATGACCTGCTACAGATGAGCGCAATAAACAATGTAGATCAAAGAAAAAATGTATGGACTGACCATATTATTTATTAAATTATGTGCTTTAAAATTTGTTTTTTATACATGATAAAATCATATTTTTCTTGTCTGTATGTACCTCATAAATCATGCCCTGTAGGGAAGTTGGATAAAAAAATTGAAAATCTGAGAAAAAAAAAAAAAAAGTTGATCTCAAAATGTTTTTTTGCTTTACTTTTTTAGTATTACAATTAATAAATTTAAATTATTCTTTATAATAATATATATATTTTTTACATATTAATTTAATTTACAAATCAATTCAAAGGCGTTTTACAAAGGCAAAATCAAAAAAAGTAAAATAAATAAATCAATTATATATATGTATATGTGTGTGCATATATAAAGTAAAATTGTTTAACTTTTAATTATATCTGAAAGTTGTCTTAATTGTTTTTTGTATCAATTTTCATTTGAATTCAGTAGTGAACGTGATGCTTATCAGATTCTTAATGAAAAATATATAATATGCATAATAGTCTACAGCTTCAACTTTCACCTTTTTTTACCTATTTTAAAATAAATTGTGATGATGATGATAACAATCAACTATACTGGCAATCAAATCACATTTTCAGACTGTGAAACCTGTGTCGGACGTTTTCTGACTCGATCTACTTGCTTGGCCACTGTGAAGTCTACAGGTTTGGTAACTTCTCTCTTTATGTACTTAGGCTTTCAATTTTAACATTTGTTACACTTCCCGCTGTGCAAACAGAAGCCAGGCTACCTGGTGTCTTTGCCAACGTAGACGCTTGCAGGCTCACTCATATCAATGTCCTCTTTCTCAATAATGTCCTTCAGCTCTTTAAGCAGAGAGTCCTGCTCGGCGTTAGCAAGTTGTGTGGCGTATCCCTCCCAAACCACTGTCACCATCTCCCCCATGGGGTCAATCAGCTTCACCCCATTGTCTTCCTGAAACATAAGCGGATAACATTACATTTTATACACTTTTTACATCACTATTTTATTGTTATGAGTAAATGTGAACACAGATGGGTGTGTTTCTTACTTCTGGGTTATGAGAGGCAGTAACCATGACTCCAATGGTGGATTTTGTTTTTTTGGACCTCAAAGTTGCCAACAGCCCCATGCGGAACATGATGTGATCCAGATGTTTGGCATGAGTGCGGAATCCAGCTGTGCCATACTGCAATGTAAGGCCCTCCGGCTTCGGATGCAGCTTGGACTTTTGAGATACTTCCTCAAACTCAGCCATCTCTGAAAGCAAACACATAAACAGCTTAGCCTGATTTATTTATTTTGATTCCGTTATAATCTTTACAACAGGACCATCCTCTATGGTTCACATTAAACCAATGCATGTAAGAATAAAGCATGTGCTTTATGCATATGCATTGCAGAATTTGAACTACATACATGAAAAATGTTTATGATGCACATATAACCAGAACAAAAACTGCAACAAAAACAGGAATTCATTAATAAACCATACAACAAATAGAAATGTAGCTTTTCCAATTATTTTTATTTTCTAATTAAAGTTTGAATTTAAACAGAACCGTGCATTGCTATCATTTAATTCAATTATTACAATCACTTATGGCAAATAATAACGTCATTCAGCCTGGAATGAATGAATGCAACTTATAATCACACAACTGCACACATTATCCGGACTTTCAAACGAAAACAAGACATATGTAAATTAATTATAGCTGTTTTCATTATTTCCATTGAATGACTTTAATTTGAACACAGCTGATGAAGTTTATACTCACTGTTTCTGCGACTGAAGGGCGTGCGCGGCACTTCCTACTTCCCGGATTACGTGGCTACAGTGACGCGCGTCGCCACGCCCCCTTTCCTGACGTACTCAGGAACTTGATGCGTATTTTAATCAAACAAGTTTAGCTTAACCAATGGATCAAAGTCTAATTATATTAAAGGCTTGCAGTGTGCGATAACTGAGAACTTTCACTGTTATTTCTGAGATATTGTATTTAAAAATAACAAAAATTGGCTATTATTATTCATTGCTAAATTTATATTCACTTTGGCCTATATAATTTTTTTCAAATAAATATAATAATGTATTATAGCAAACTCAGTTATATCATAATTTAAATAATTCATTAACTTTTTTAACTTCAAGAACATTTTTTCTGACTTGCAGTGATGATGCTAAAGTTTTCTTGTTTGTTTGTTTTTTCTTTTAATAGGCTACGTTTCAGGGCTTTTTTTATTATCAGCTGTGTAAACATGTTCTGCAGATGTTGTAACTCTGTTCCCATTTCACTACTGAGGAATGGCTTTTCATGTGCCCCGGCACTGTTTAAGACTGTCATTTTTTAACAGAAATTGAAAAACACAATAGAGACCCTTCACGGTTCAAAAGAGACTTCAACACACATGTCTGATGTCTGACGTAGTGAAGAAGACAGTCAGACAGAACAAGGAGAGAGAGGTGGTGGCCCCTGGCCAATAACAGTTTACTGCTAAGCTCCGTCTCAGCGAGGACTGACCCTCACACACACAAACTAACACTCTGTAGCATGTGCTGAAAGAGCTTTCAGTAATCTGAGTGGCAGAATTAACAAAAACGCTCTTGGTTTCTTATGCACTCTGTAGTCAACCTTTGTTTGTTTTTATGTTGCTGTTGAAGAAAAGTGAACTTTGCAGCTGCTTCAACAAGAAGAGGAGGTCCCCATAGATGCCTGCGTCCCGCTGTGCATACTGTACCTACACACACACACACACACACAATGGCACATGGCTTTCCCCGTCTAAAAGGCTTTAATTGCTGGTGTTGATGAATCTGGAGAAGACTGCTGGCTTTGTTCCTGGTCTGAGCTCTGAGCTGGATGGTGAGTCTCCTGGGTTACTCTGCATGAAAAGAGCTGCAAAACAAGCTGCATAAAGAGGAAAAGAGAAAAGTTTCACCATTTACTACTTCTGACTGGTGAGTAGAAAAAATGATTGATAGGTTTCATTTTTTTCTTAGATGAATGCTTGCATTTCTGGTTGGTTTATTTACTATTTAAACCAAATGTAATTAATAACCTCTTTATTAGTAAAACACTAAAGTTTCTTCTGTGGTTCCATGGAGGATCTTTAACACCCATGGAAACGTTCACAAACCAGCTAACACTAATGTTTTAAGAATGTTTGGATAATGTTCCCATTAATATTATGAGGAGTTTCATTAGTTATGAAAACATTATTTCTGAATGTTCTCAAAACATTCAAAGCATCCAGATTTTTAAACCGTTTATGATGCTTATTTGTTTATTTTTTGTAAACATGGTTATGTTACTGCATGTTCTCTGTACAGTAGTAAAATGTAAAAAGCATCAAATGAAAACCTTGAACATGAACAATGTGTAAATTTCATGTTTGAAAATCTCTTTAAAATTAAAGGTTCTTTTTTGGCATCGCAGGTTCCATTAAGAACTTTTAACATCCATGGAATCTTGGGGTATCAAACTCAGTTCCTGGAGCCCTGCAGAGTTTAGATGCAACCCTAAATAAACACACCTGATCCAACTAATCAAGTCCTTCAAAACTGAGTATTATGTGTGAGTATTATGTGTGTTGGAGCAGGGTTGGAACTAAACTCTGTAGGGCTCCAGCCCTCCAGGAACTGAGTTTGACACCCCTGTTTTAAGTGGACCAATGGTTTATACTTTATACCACTTTTTGTTTATATGTTGGACATCACCCTGCTTTTTTGTGTTTTGCTGTTTGTTAACTGGTTTACTTTGTAAAGATCTACAGTAAATCAGCTGCTGAGAGATGAGGGCCACTAAAAGAGAGTCAGCCACTGATATAGTGTCAGATGAAGGTACCGAAAAGACAGTGAGGGACGATGCAGTTCATCTGAGGAGGAGTATAGGCCTGCTGCCTTCTATTTCCTTCATCATTGGCACTGTGGTGGGCAGCGGCATCTTCATCGCCCCCAAAGGCGTGTTGATGAATTCGGGCAGCGTGGGACTGTCCCTGCTGGTCTGGGCTCTGTGTGGCGTCCTCTCCACTTTTGGTGAGAAACATTTTCGTTTCTGGTCAAAAGTTTGGAGTGATGTTTAATTAATGTTTTTGAACAAAGTCTCTTATGCTCAACCAAGGCTGCATTTATTTGAGCAAAATGCTGTAAAAACAGTAATATTGTGAATTATCACATTTAGAAGAACGAGTGTATGTTTTATGATACTTGTAGAATATCATTTATACCTTAGTTTGAAAACTGAAATTACACATCATTACCTCAGTGTCTCTTCAGAAGTCATTCTGATCTTTTTACTAATATGCATTGAAAACAGTTTTTGCTTTGCAGTTTTTAATATTTTACACTACTATCCAAATGTTTTGGATAAAACGATTTACAAGAAAAATGCATTAAATTGATCAAAAGTGACAGTAAGATATTTATATTACAAAAGATTTGTATTTAAAATAAATGCTGTTCTTTTTATTAATCAAAGAATCCTAAAAATGTATCGGTCAGGGTTGTGTCTTGTTTAGATTTTCGTGTTTGCATTTTGATTTCATGCTTACTCAACGTGACTTAGTAACTTTTTACGCTTTAACGTGACTTAGTAACTTTCCTTAGATACTCATTATGTTCACCTGTCTTATGCTGAAAACAACCATACAACAACAACAACAACAAAAAATAATTTAAAGAATGATAGTAACCAACAGCTGACAGTAGCCATTAAAGTATATAGAAGTCAATGGGTACCATCAACTCTTTGTCTAACAACATTTTTTGTGTTCAGAACATAACTTTTAATCCACGTTTAATCAATTTTTTGATATATAGCATCTTCTCTTCAGGTGCTTTATGCTATGCTGAGCTGGGCACAAGCTTTAGTAAATCAGGCGGTCATTACACTTACCTGTTGGAGACCCTGGGGCCCCTGCCTGCCTTCCTGAGACTGTGGACTGAGCTCATATTCATCAGGTGTGTGTGCATGCAGTGCTTTAATTTTGCTGTGTTTACAAAGTCCAATCATAATGTCATTTCAGACCTGCAGTGGCTTCGTACGTATCTCTAGCTTTTGGCCAGTATGTAGTGGAGCCATTGTTCATGCCATGCGGCGCTCCAACAGCTCTGGTCAAACTCGTCAGTATGCTGGGAGTCAGTGGGTGAACTTACTTTATTGATTACTTCAGCTTCTAAATCTGTCAAAGAAATATACAAATGATGTTGTAAACCTATAAACTGTTGTGCCTAGCGTTTGTGGTGGCACTGAACTGCTGGAGTGTGTCAATGGCAGCTCGTACACAGGTCTTGCTGACCTTCATCAAGATGTTTGCTCTGATTCTGATCATCATCCCAGGCATCATAGCTCTGGTCAATGGTAAGAGTCACATGCTGATTCATCTGCTGCAGGACAGTACTTTGGAATGTTTTCAAATGAAATATGTGACTCTGGATCACAAAACAAGTCGCTGGGGGATAGTTGTAATTGCCAAAAATACATTGTATGGGTCAAAATGATAGATTTTTGCTTTTATGCCAAAAATCATTAGGGTATTAAGTAAAGATCATGTTCCATTAAGTTATTTTGTAAATTTCCTAACGTAAATATATATTATATATATATATAAATATGTATTATAAAAAACTATAT
>JAUCMT010000087.1:1965668-2001977 GCA_032357475.1 Enteromius thamalakanensis
CTACACGCGCTCTTCCGATCTTATATATTTATAAAATGAAACATATCTCTTATGAAATCTAGAAAATAAGTTATCTAAATAGTTTTAAAATAGTAAAAAAATTATAATAAAAGCTATTTTGTTTAAAAGTTTTGTTCCAATAAAAATTTAATTAATGTAACTTTTTATATGTATCTCTTGGTAAAATGGACCCGAATAGATTACAAGAAAGGCAGGAAATATACTTTATATCTCATTTTTTCTGTTTCAGGGAAAACCGGAAACTTCCAGAGTGCCTTTGTCTCAGATTCTGTGCCTCTGACCCAACTGCCTTTGGCCTTTTATTCAGGTCTTTATGCATATGGTGGATGGTGGGTATTAGCAGCAGTGTCAATCATATACAAATCCAAAGGAAGGTATTTACAAAATAATGTTAACCTTTTTATTTTTGCTTACAGGTTTTATTTAAATTTCATAACAGAAGAGGTCATTAATCCAAACAGGTATTGAGAAGTTTTTGCATTGCCAAATTGACAGCATGTTTTTAATGTGTTTTTTCAGTTATTATTATATAAAAGCCCTTAGATGATCAGATTTCTCATATTCTTTTTAGAACCATCCCTTTGGCCATCATTTTTTCTATGGTGACTGTTACTGTGTTTTATGTGCTGGTCAATGTGGCTTACTACACAATGATGAACGCCAATGAGTTACTGATGTCAGATGCGGTGGCAGTGGTTAGTAATGGACTTTGGAGATGTTATTACAGGTCTTTGGAGAATAAAAGTCATGACTGTGCTTTCCATATTGTACTGCAGACATTTGCAAGTCGGGCTCTGCAGGGTGTAGCTCCAGCAATACCAGTATTAGTCGCTCTGTCCTGCCTTGGAGCACTTAATGGAGGATTTTTTGGTTCACCAAGGTAAGGATCTTAGAAACTGAAAGGTGCTTCATCTTTGTACCAGTCTTTGACTTTGACCAGTTAAAAGTTAAAAGATTTGTAAACCAGAAATGAACATTTGCTAAAAATTTACTCACTCGGGCCATCCAAGATGTAAATGAGTTTGCTTCTTCATCAGACTCTTTCACTTAAAGAGGACAGAGGAATTATAAATTATTATATTATGAACCAGAAGCAACAATTTAAAGTTAAAACATTGAATGATTGATTCGTTTCATAGAAACACACAGATTTTTGCATCACAAGATGTTAACTGATTGACTGGAGTTGTGTAGATTACTTTTGGATTATTGAGATGTAGTTTAAAGTCTCATTTTGACGGCACATATTCACTACAGAGGATCCACTGGTGAGCAAGTGATAGAATAATACATTTTTCCTAATTTTCTCCAATGAAGAGACTAACTCATCTAGCCTAAATTTTAAATGGCCTGAAGGTGATATGTCAGCAAATTTAAATTTTTTAATCTACTATTCCTTTAAGATTTCATAACTCTCTTTCTGCAGGATGTTGTTTGTGGGAGCCAGAGAAGGTCACTTACCGGCTATCTTCTCCATGATCCATATCCGCAGACAAACACCACTGCCAGCTGTGCTATGTTTGGTACAATCACATTCATCCTTTTCTCCCGGTTCCTCTCCTGCCTGCTTACGTTCTCCTGATGTTTGCAGTATCCTCTGGTGATCATCATGATGGCGAGAGGAGAGATCTTTCAACTGATTAACTTTGCATCCTTCTCCCGGTGGCTCTTCATCGCTTTGGCCACTTTAGGAATGATCATCCACCGCTACAGATTTCCAGATCATCCCAGACCATTCAAGGTCCTTGGCTCATTATTGACTTATTAATAGGATTTTGTCACTAATTACTAATTAAACGTTGTGTTGACTGTGTTCAGGTCCCTCTAGCAGTTGCAGTGATCTTTACCATAGTGTGTTTCTTCATCGTGGGCCTGTCTTTGTATTCGGACCCCTGGAATACAGGTGGCAGCTGTGCCCTCACATTATCCGGTGTACCAGTGTATTACCTAACAGTCAAGAAGTCATACGTACCCAAACGCTGCAAAAAAGCCTTCAGTAAGTAATACTAAACATATTTATAATGAAAATGCCCTTATGAAAATTAACCGTGGTTTTACTAGAAACTATCACAGAAATTCTAATAGTTTCCATTAAAATGCCATTATGAGCCATTAACTTTTCCAGTAAAACCATTACAAAATTATTTTTTGTAGTGTGTTTTGGGCATTTTTTCAATAGGTTTTAACGTCCCACCAATAGAATCCATCACATACCAGTAGACACCATTATACATTCCATTAAAAGCAGTATAATTCCCATTATAAGCAAAAAAATCTATTACATTTTCTATAGTGTTTTGGGCAGGGTTTTTTTTTACCGCAGGTAAACTATGGTAAGCACAAAATATCCATGCTTTTACTGCACTAACCAAACTTTAACCGTTGTATTTGTAGTACAACGTTGGTGATATAAGAGGCAATCAATATGCAAAAGAAGTTTCATTCCAACTATTTAAAGGTCAGAAAAGATTCACTGATTGATCTTTGCTTCCTTTCGTGCAGATTACGTAAGTCTACATCTGCAGATCTTCCTGGAAGTGGCTCAACAGGAAGTTCAGACCTACTGATGGAGCTTCACCAAACTAGAGTGTTAAAGGGCATCAAAGTTTATTTTACTGGTGTTTGCTATTAGTCCTAACCACCCTAGCATCCCCACAGAAGCTTCCTTGTACCCTATCCATCAGTACAGGCATCACTTATATTTTAATCTAGATTATATTAAAATCTAATACAGGACTATGTCCTGGTGAAGTCATTCTTTTAAAGGGATAGTTCATTAAAAAAAATTATTCTGTTATAATTTACTCACTATCGGTTAATCTTCAAAACATAAAGATACTTTTAATAAGATCTGAAGTGTTTCCGTTCCTCCATTGAACATCAAGGTAACCAAAACATAGAAGATCCAAAAATTTCCTTAAAATGAATTCATATATAAAGCAGTTTAATACACACCTCAATGTGAGGAGATACGATTGCTTAATTTAATATACTCTCTCTTTAAAGCTATTTTGTAATAAATCACAATGTGTTTGTATAAAGTATCCCTTTATTCTTAAAAAGTAAGTACATTAAGAAGAGAAACCAAATTGTATGCTTTGTTGGAACTGACAATTGATGTTTCTGGTTAAAGCCTGTGGCATCAGAAAAGTTCTTATTCAAATATAATAGAAAAGACATCCTATTGTCTGAATGGTCATCTTTTTGGTATCACCAACATATTTGCTGTTGAGAAACGTTAAAGTTTATTATTACATGCCTTTGTATTCTTACAAAAACCAAGTATCAAGGCACTTGACAGATTTTTAAAACATCTGTGCATCCATGTAATATTATAAGTAAATAGTACTTAAATTCTCATGCTTGTGTAGCATCTTAATACCAAAAATCTGCCAACCGTTCAGTTATTTACATTTTTTTATGACATCTTGCTGTTTTTACACTGGAAGAATGCAATACATTGTATCATGAATTAACACAGCTTGATGGTAGCCTTCTAAGCATATGAACTCTGGCATGCTCACTAATCACTCTACATATGAAAATGAACATGAAAAGCTTTGTAATACACCACAAATCTCTTGGAACGCTCATCTTGGTCATATCCAACATTCAGCACACAATTTTAAATTGATCTTAATAGCAAAAACAAATGAATGCAGAAAAGCAGCAGCAGCAGCAGAGATGAGTCACTATTCTGACATGCTTGTAACCATGAAAACACATTATGGATGTTATAAACAGCTCCACACACTCCAGATAAATGACTGGCACATTCCAGTACAGTGCAACACTTAAATGTCCATTTGCAATTAATAAAGTATTAAAGGATTGCTCATCCAAAAAGTAAAATTCTGAAGGTGGGTTTACTTCACAACCCAAACTCTTAAAAAAAAAAAAATCAGTTTCTCTGGCTAATTCAAGGTGTTCAAAATCATACCAAAACAAAGAAATACTATAAAAGTGGGTAGTGTAATTTAATTAATCTGCTAAATCTGTATGTTCACTTATAATACACACGTTCTCCCTCTTACACACACACACACACACATATTTATATATTACAACTTGTGCAAAATAATCTTATCTAAGTACATTCGTCACTAACAGTTTTGCTCGCAAATAAAGGCCTACACATCCATAACACAAACATGTACAGTAAAAGGCAGTGAAATAGCAATAGAAATTAAGAAAATACTTGAGAGATCAATAGCAAGTAAATAAGAATGAAAGGCAGTGAAGGACGTGTAAGCAGCTTGAGAAAAAAACGTGAGTCACTTGAGCTCTGGGATAAATTGGGACCAGCTGATGTTTGCCATGCCAAGATCATCATCGTCCAGGTTGGGAAAGCTGATGTCCACTAGGATTTTGCTCAGGCTGTCATTCATGGTATCCAGAACAAGGCCTTCGGTGAGAGAGCGGTTGGCGGTGCCCGCTTGCAGCAGCTCTCTGGAGCAGGTCGGTGTAGAGCGTCTCGGAGAGGATCTGGAGCAGGTGAGCAGCTCTCGAGGGGAGCTGAAGAGCGGTAGCTCTTTGAAAGGTGTGCTGTTGAAGCTGAAAGGCGTGTGTTCGTGCCGTTGCGGGGTGAGCTGTGGCCCGCTGGGCGTACGGATGGGGCTGAAGTCCAGCACGCCTCCCTTTCTGACGGGAGTGATCCTCCAGGGCTCCAGGACTGTGGGAAGCTTACTGGGTGTGGATGAGGAAGGGTGGCTGCTCTTGATGGGTGTTTTAAAAGTGTATTCTCTGTTTGGGGTGTCGGGCTTACAGGAGGGCTCGGGCTCTGGGTCGTGAGTGTCTTGGAAGGTGGAGGCGTCGGAGACCACGCCCGAGTCGAAGAGAGTGCTGTCGGGGTAAAGCAGGACAGGTTCCTCCGTGGCTGGGAGGACTAGACGCTGTTTGCGGCGGGAGCTGCTGTTGTCTCGCTGTCTGGTTTTAGAGGGCAGAGCTTTGGGAGCCTCAGGAGTCACAGACACGCTCACAGGCTCCTCCTTTATGTCCTGAGAGGTGGACGAACACAGCATCACCGAGCTCACGTCACTCTGTGAGACCTTTCACAACACAAACAAGCAATAAATAGGAACTTGCAGTCCTTTATTTCTAAAAAAGTTATGAATTTCCTGCTAAAAAACTAAAACGCCATAATTGATATGTTGGCTGCACTAAAGTGGTCTACCAGTCTAAAACAGTAGTGTACTTAAAATAAATGGTTATTAATTTATGGACAGTGTTGCTGTGCTGTCATTAAAAGTCTCTATATATTCTATGTATTATTACGGAAAAATCTAATTCTCCTTTTGCTTAAATTAGATTTGTTTATATAAACCTTTAGTGATTACCTTGGGGGCAATCCGGACCCTCTTGCTCACACCACTTGAGCTGGGAGTGGAGATGCTCGGAGCATGGGGAGGAGTGGAGAGTGTCATGGGACTGGAGGAGGGCAGGAAGAGCGACTGACCCAGAGGAAGCTGAATGGGAACAAGGTATGAGTCGGTCCGAGGCAGAAGCGGCTTCATCTTCCTCTCTGAAGAGGAGCAGAAATATAACGACTGTCAGGAAACAAAATCATCATGCATTCTGAGACATTCATCCCTCTCATCTCACCTGTGCCGCCTGTGGCAGGTATGGCTTTCTTCAGCTCCGGAGGACCCCTCTTCTGTTGCTACGGGGGGAAAAAAATATCTTTACTTTCACACAAAGTGTGGCATTTAAACTACCTGCAGTCTCAACACTGTCTGTTTTTTTGATGACTCTCAGATGATTAAAAGAACAAAACAAGCGATGCGCTGGAGCTGAATGTTCTTCCTTCTGTCTGACTCTCCCTGAAATAAAATAAGTGATTCCTGGAAAAGTAGAGAGGCTGGTTCCTGTCTGACTCCCTGATGATCTGCCCTGAGGGAATGAATACGGAGGAAAAAGGGTCTTACTTGATTGAAACCAACTTGTGGGATCTGAGGGCATGTGGGGGTCCCTGGGTCAACCAAAGGCTGTGGGACGAGCCAGGAAATGAGAGATGACCACATTTGAAGCATAAAAACAAATAAGAACATAGTAGCACAGGAAGTGATTCCTACCTTGTAGACTTGGTCCAATGTAAGACAGCGGTTCGCTTCCGGTCGAATCGTCCAATAGGAGATCTTGCCATCGGCAGATGTTTCTCGTACAAACATGTCATGCAGTGAGAGATTATGACGTATGGAATTCTAATTACAAAACAGTAAACAAATCACACTCAGAAATCTTACAAGAGGTTTGTGTAATCTGAAACTATACTGGTTTTATACACTACCTTCCATCCAGGTTTGGCGACATTTCTGAAATATGGAAAATGGTCCTCGATCCAGTTGTAAATTTCCTTCAGGGTCATGTGTCGGTTTTTCTTACTGTTGATAGCAAACTGGATCATAGCCATGTAGGAATACGGGGGTCTCTCTGACAGAGAGTCCTTCTTTTCTGAAGCATTGGGCTGTTTAAAAAAAAACAAACAAACATTTTTTTACTAATTAAATTTAAAAAAAAAAAGCTAAATATAGAAGAAACACACAAAAAAGCCACTATTTATTAACCAATTTCTAAATCTGCAATGAAAAGAAAAGCAGTGACCGATCTTTTCCTCTGTGTTTTGGCATAAACCACAATGGATTATTGCAAAATAAAAATGTCATTGGTCCTACTGTGTTATCGAATGCACTCAAAATTGAGAAAATTAATTGGACCAAATGATTTAAAAAGTCCGGCACAGTCATTTTCCCTGGAAGATTCAGTTATGACATTTTAATTAAATATTGAGGGGGTCAAAACAGTTTTTGAAAATGAAAGGTACGCACAGAAGAGTTGTTTCCAGTAAGATCTATAACTATGCATTTTAATACAAAGAGCCAAACATCAAGTTGGATTAAGGACAGTGGGCCAAAAACAAATTATATTGTATTCAACAATCTACGAATGTATTATAATTATAATATAAGTTTTTTTATTTACAAAAATTAAACAAAGTCTTTCCCTATCTTACTTTTCTCTTGTTGTTATGGCATGGCAGGCCACATCAAAGGTCATGACAGGCATCTCTGATCTATAATGTGTGAATTTAAACATTAAAGTACCTGATGACAGTCACTCGGATTGTCTTTGCTGGTGCATTTTTGGTTTGACTCCGATAGGCCATCGGAGCTCATTTTTCCCAGCCACTGGATGTTGGTCAGACTGTCATCAAGTGGGAAGCACTCAGTCTCCTTTTTCACTGATATCACAGCAAAAAAAACATTTTAAAAAACTTAAAATATTCAGAACATCAACAGTCTTAGTCACATCCCTCACCTTTCTCGAGATCATGCTTGGGCTCTGTAGATAGACACTCGAGGGTTTTGCCCTCCTCCAAACTGGTGCTGCCACTGAGCAGGATGAACTTGTTTCTGCCCTGAGGGCCACACTCCTTCCCTTTGGCCGTCAGGGCGCTGATGACACTCTGCAGATCGGCTTCTTTTGGTATCACCACCACCTGAGTGTCCGGCATGGTGGGGTGGTCCATCATGCGGATGCCATCGGGGAAGCAGCGCGCGGTGGACGGGGTCAGGGTGGTCTTGCAGCGGGGCCCATCCGCCTCATCACACCCTGCATCAGATTCACTCTTCTGAAATGGCAGCTTCCTCCTCTTCAGGATGATGGGTCTCCTTGGGCTCTCTCTCATTGTTTGCTCACAGCAAAAAGGTCTGGCTGATGACTGTCTGCATAAAAAAACATAACTTAATAGGTCAGATTTACATCTAACATAAGATTTTTGTCCTAAATACAGTACACATAGGAACAATTCAACTAATTACAAGAAACTAAGGATAGACGCTTCGTAAGATCATTCATACTAACAATAAAATAACATACAATACTGACTCAAAAGCTGATTAGGTGTCAAAATAAATGCTTGAACCTAAAATATACATTAAATACGTAAAGAAATGTAATATATATGCGCAGATCATGGCTAAATATACCGATAAGAAGGTCTGTTGATAAACGACTTTTCTGTCTAACGACTCTTGAATGACGATTTTAATTCTAAAATATAAAATACCGTTACAAATTGATTACTTTCAATCTGACCTGCTGTTGCTATTGTTTTTGTTTAACAGATCGTTCACAAGCAAAATATTTTTTGAAAGGCAGGTTTGTAAAATATGCGTGTAAAAAACGAAACAAAATTGTTTTTATTTTATTGCAGTGATCCCATCGCGCGCATCGTCGTTTTAAAACATAGTTGTCGCCTTAATATTTAATATAATTAAAAACGACAAATTGTTTGCCGTAATTATAAACGATCTTCCTTTATTATCTGATATGCGGCCTAGTGTTTCGTTTTTCCAACTAACCTACTGTACACGTTTAATTTATTAAAAAATACAGCACACATCAAATAATACGAAGCGGATCAAACCTTCATATCATGTCAGCCGTGCAGACGGTGGTTTATTGGAGTTAATCTGGCAGCGCTGAGTGATAAAATGTATTTTGATGGGAGTGAATGAAAAACTCGGGTCCCAAGACTCTTGTGCGCATTTGGTGAGATTTTGAATTTTGGCGCAGAGCGGTGCAGCGCTATCACGTGATCACGTCTAGCCCAATGGCGGATAGACATGGGCGGAGCCATTGAGCGGAAAGCGTTGCTGTTTTCTAAGATGCAGTAAATTGCTCTCCTTTAGGGGGCGATCGGCGGCTCCGAAAGACATATTCCACACAGCAGAAACCTTCTAAATGTATTTAATAGAAATATGTACAACAATTTTTACAATTCTGCAAGATTTAAAATATATTCTGTTTCTGTAAATACATACGCGTGTGTAGCTGGTCCATTGAGAAACGCGCTGAAAAAAGTAACACCATTCTGTGCCGCTTCAGCAGCAGTCTGGTTTAAATTTTACACCTGAATAGTAACACTGATGAAAAATAATAACTTTTGGAACTTTTAAGACACTATAAATAATTGTTTAAAAATTATTTATATTTCAACTCATCCTACCTGACCAATCAAAACAGCATCCGGGCCACCACGCCCCGCCTCTTGTGGTATTCCATTGCTAGGCTAACCAACCAACAGTCAACTATTTCATATTTCTCTGAGAGGAACAGAAGAGTGTGTGCGAATGGGGGAATTTTCCCACAAACCTCAGTCAGACGGTTTATTAGTCTCTTTGTTAAACTTACATGGTCCAAAGAAAAAGTACAATGCGATTGAGAAGAAATACAAAGCGATGCGTGAGTATCAGCTAACGTTACGGTTTTTATTACATCAACACTCGAACTTTCTCCACAGTTCATAGTACGGATACCATATCTTCTAGTATTAATGGTTTTAATTCCTCTAAATGTGTCAGTATCTGTCTAAGAGAATAATAAGTTTATGCCTGCATGACACTGACAGATCAGTAATAGTAAGGGTTCTCTGCCTCATGTCATCTTGTTTTCCTCCTTGCAGCGTATCATGTCTTCTAATGCCCCGTAATTCACGTAAGAAGAGACTGCTGAACCCAAACAAATCTCAACTGTTGTTTGTCGAGGCGCCCATCAATGGACCAAAGCATGAATATGGACCACAACTACGGAGTGCTATTCATCCCAAGTCATTTATATCAGAGAAACAGCAAAGTGGTGCACCATGTACCTCTTGGGTATGTGCATGCAACCCTTGCTTTCATTTAATGAGTGAATAACTGAAACTGAAGCATATTTTTTGTTTGTAGGTGTCTTCGCAGTTTATTTCACTCAAATCCACAAAGGTTAGTCAAGGGAGGAGAAATAACCAGATGGCTACGAGGATCTCAAACAAGGCACCAGTTTTGGGTTTCCCTCAGACTAGAAGAACCAACGGCTGCAAATTTACTCCCTTGTCTTTTGAGGCAACCACAGCAGGTTCACAACACCAGCATGAAAACTGTAGTAGTTCACGGACAAAGAATCATGAGGTTGTTGCTTCAGACAGTCGTAGCAAGGCGCTTCGAGAAACTCCAAGAAGAACTTGCCTTCCTCGAAAAGGGGTGGAGAGGAGGACGGCTACATGTGTTATATCCACCTCCAGGCGTTCAGAAGTTTCAAAGAATGTGCAATTCCACAAAAATAAAAGGACAACTATGGATCCAGTTCACACACCGAACACAAGCTCAATTCCCGAAACCCTGAATGTAGAGACGCCAGAAATGCCACATTGCTCCAACCTGTCTCCATCCCATGTTCAACATCTCCTCTTCCTTCCAAACCAAGCAAAAACTCCTCCGCGAACTGAGAGCTCAAGCGTCCTGGTGAAGGACACGCCTGAGAAAGACTATGGGCTGAGGGTAACATGGAGACGGCGGAAAGGGCTATTGAAAATGTTGATTGACAGAGGTCAGCTTCTTCCAGCAGACGCTGGAGTCACCAATGACTGGATGGGGAAAAAAAGCAAAAATTAACAGATAAAGCAATAATTTGATTTGTTTTGTAGTTGTCTGTTATGCTAAGATTTTAGGGAAATTGTACAATTGAAAAAAATTATATATGAATATTTCAGGAAAGAAGAATTTAAGATGTCATTTTGATGTCTCCAGCCTAATTTAAGGGAAGCACCTTTGTACTCTGTTCATCAATGAATTATGTACATAAATGTTAAATACACCTTTGTCAAATATGCCTTTATTCACAAGATTTGTGTTTGTGTATTTATTTTCTTAACCAAAGGGAGTTTGCGTAGATTTGCTGATGCAGGAAACATAATATTTTTATGTTATAGTACAGTAATACAGTCTCAAATTGATGAAATATAAAATATTAATGAAGTATTAACCCAGAAATTTTATAATTTTGATGTTAAATATTTTTCGTTTCTTCTTAATCACTATAGTTTAGTTATAATTATTATTATTTTAATTGCTTTTAAATTTTACATTTCTCCGGACTTTTATCTTGTCGGGTGTTTTCTTCGTCGTTCGTTGCGGAAGTGGCGAAGTGAAGCTGGTTTGTTTACAGAGTGGATATGTTTCACGTGTAGTATCTTAAATCAGTTAATGACACTAAGAGTTCACATTGTATTATTCCCAATTGTTTCTTCTGTCGAAATTAAGCCTGTAATGCACTAAACGCTCAGTAGCACTCGGGTATGAGGACCAGTTCGTCGGTGTCTCTGGCGGGCGGTCGTGGCTCGGGCTCGGTTAGGCTCAGCAGCCCACCCGCCTGTCCGGGAACCGCTCCGGTGGACGCTGCTCTTGAGTATTTAATGGTAAAGAAAGACTTCCTGGCTGCTCTGGAAACGTGCGAGAAAGGGCTTGAGAGTTTGGGCTCTTTTGCAGAGCAGGAGGACAGTAGGTGAGTTTTTATATAACATGACATAATGAAGTTATATTTTGCATTCATAGTTATTTCCAACATTATTCTAAATCTTATCTTTCAGCTTCAAGCATGCAGAACTGAAAGCGGCATTGACTATAGTGGGGATTCAGGCTTTGGCGGAGCTCAATCAGTGGCGTGGAGTTCTGTCATGGGTTTTGCAGCAGTATGGAGAAACAGAGAAGATTCCTGCAAAGATTATTCAGATGTGGTCAGAGGAATCTGCATTAATCTCACAAATTACATTAACCCTAAAAAGAACCATATCGGAATATAAACAGAACACTTGTAATACTACTATTTTATAAAATATGTTGCACTCTAAAATTGCTATAAAGTGTTTTCTAACACTTTTCTATTACAAAACAGTTATAGAAACGTGACTACAAGACCTTTCCAATGTAGTATTGCTTTTCTGAAACACAATCCACAAAATGAATGTATTTATATATATATATATGTTTTTTATGTCTTGATTTTTTAAACCTTAAAAGGGTGCCCTAAAAACATTTAGAGACGGATTACAAAAAAATGTTGGGATTAAATTTATTTATTTTTAAAAATCAGTGTAAACCTAATAAGCTAAAACTGAACAACAGCTTTATAAACCTGTAAGTCCCATCCAACATAATATGTAAATACTGAACTCCCACTACAGGCGGCATGCAGTTTAGATGCTGCTTGTGAGCTAATCAAAGAACGGAGAAAGCAGTCATCCCATTTTAATATTCCCAACAAACACCCTTTCAAAATGAAACCAAGAAATAAGCCCTACACTTTCACTGCTTCTCGAATGGTTGTTTCCCCCAGGATATGTGGCCCCTGTTAGAGGGGAAAAAGCATTTGAATGACACTACATGACTCCTAATGCTATATGAACTGTATTTCACAGCATTCTGCTCTATGTGAAAGTGGATGAGCGGGCCATGATGAAGGATGCAGTCTGTGATTGGCTGCACTGCTCTGGTAACACGAGCCAGTCGGGGTTTAGCTCTGTGGCTGAGCTCTATTTCCTTCACATACTGGTGCCGATGGGTCACACGGCCGAAGCACTGGAGATGCTGGAGACTGTTGTGGGTCACGTGGCCTTCACTGATGAGCAGAGACAAGCAGCTCGCGGTTTGTTAGACATTCAAAATAAGAAAATAGCAACATCATCCACCACAAATCCTGAGTCTGCAGCTGTGACCACAACTGCTGCTGCTCCAAAACAAGGTGATATTCTTTTATCAATCTGCTTAAAGTCAAGAATTGCGATGTTATTTGTTACCCTGGAGCACTAAATCAGTCTTAATTTGCACGTGAATATCTGAAACAATAGCCAAAAATACATTATATGGGTCAATATTTTGTACGTTTCCTTTTGTAATTAGGTTAAAACCTATTTTTTGATTAGTAATATGCATGGCTAAGAACTTCATTTGGATTTTTTTTGCACCCTTAGATTCCAGATTTATTTCTTACTTCAAATATTACATCCCAAATATAAAAAACCACACACATCAACGGAAAATGTTTCAGATGATGTACAAAATTGACGCTTATGACTGGTTTTGATAAGAAGATCATTTATTGTAAAGTAGATAATGGTCCAATTTGTGATTTACAGATAAACTGACTCAGCGGCTGACTTCCATAATGAGGCTGTTATACCGAAGTCTTTCAGATGCCAGTGTGAGAATCAGATCCATCTCTCTGCGCAGAGTTTTTCTGGCTTTAATATTGCTGTATCTTCTTCTTGTCCGTATAGATCCCGGTAAGCGATCTGCTGGCCATTTTATATGCAATACATCCTCAACTACATTAATTAATGATATTTTATCTGCTATTTCTCCACTTTCAGCTCTTCCCTCAGCTTTCCCATGGCTGCTCCGCCTCCATAGACTCCTTCAGCAGACCTGGAACACCATGTTTGGACCTTATTACAGAGCCAACACCCAGAGTTAGAGTTTTAATGGACTTATCCTGGAACTAACTGTGAAACAATATTGCCGTCCCTGACTTGCAATACCTATTACATCCTTGGTTTGCCATAAGCATCTATTATTGGTGCATTTACTTACATTATAGATAAATAAATCACTGAATTATATCAAACTACTGATAGCCTGTAGAAGTATTTCATGCAGATCGAATGTAATTTTATTGTATAATAAATGTGTACATATGTTTTGAGTTCTTGCAGGACTGCTCCAGACACAGTTTGTGAATTAAATCAACAACTATTTATTGTGCATCACATTAAATAGGCATGCTTATGAAGAATAGCATTAAGTTTCATTAATATGTCATTTTAAAAATGCACTTTTATTAAAAATATAACTGTTTAAGTGGGATATTATAAACTGAAAACCAATAAAAAACAAAAAATATAAATCTGCTAGATTCCAGGGCAACATTTTTCATTTATTTTAAGGTTGAGAAGTAAAATAATTCCAACTTATTTGTAAAAACTAATAAAAGTGACAACAATACTAAAACCTTAACTAAAATTAAAATGAAAGCAAAAGTTATAAAATAACATAAACCATAAAAATATAGTAAAAAGATATCTAAATGAAATATAAACAGTCGTTTCATTCTTAAAAGGGTGTTAGTTTCGTATCTGTGATGGAAACTGACGCGTGAAATGAAAGTGAAAGTAAAATCAGCTGTTTCTGTTGATGTCTTTATGAAACTGCGTGTTCGAGTTAAACGGGAGCTGGAGAATCTGGAAGAAGGTACGTTAAATACTTCGTCAGATAAGTTTGATTTTCTATAAACTAATACGCTGACACAACAGGTTTCCATAGATTTAACACTGAGAAGCGTTTGCAGTCGTATGTGTCGATGAATGGGGAACGATTGGAGTATAATGGATTATCGATTGTACAGACGCTCTGTATCATTAGATTATGGTAGGTCATAAGAGTCTTGCATCCATCAATACTGCTTGCATCATACTGATCCTATAACTACTGTCATTTCAGTCTTTTGAACCATTTTTGAAGTTTATCCAGAAATGCTGTAAGTAATAATAATCTAATGTTTCAGAAGTGAGGGGCCTTTTAAACCACAGGATGTCCTGCTGTGTCAATTCTTTGCTTCAGTCCCTTTCTGCCACCACTGAACTCCTGGACATACTGAACAAGTAAAGCACTATTGTCTTTTGAATAAGATGCACGCTTGCAACTAGCCGTGCTTAATTTGGACATCCAAGAGTTTGTTTCTTCATCAGAACAGTTTTGGAAAGATGTAGCGTCACATGCTCACCTTTTTAGTGAATGGGTGCCATCAAACAGAATGAGAGACAAAACACCTGATAAAAACAATCCGCATTGACTGTGAAATAAATCCATCTCCTTTTGTTTTCTAACATTAAAATCCAAACATATTCGTTTAGGACAGTTTTGTTCTTGATCTGTGCATATTTCACACATGATTCTGATTAAATGACAAAAAGATACAAAAGTTTTCATACAAGATCATCTGAAGAAGTCATGTGGATTCCTTGCATATTATTGTGATGTTTTTTACCAGCTGGTCGGACTCTCTTTCTGACGGCACTCATTCACTGCAGAGTTAGTGAGCAAATGATGAAACTCTCAGTTAATCCAAATCTGTTCCAATGAAGAAACCTATTAATCTACATCTTGTACAGCCTTATGTTGTGAGTGAGTACATTTTAAACTATCTTTGGTGTAAACTCTTCCTTTAAAGATGGCAGCCATCACATGTGACTGATAAGAGGAACGTCCCACTGCAGTTGAGGAATGCCCTGGAAGCCATGAGGGACAAATCACATCCTAGTCCACACGAAGACTTCCTCAACTGCCTATACCACCATCAAGCCGTCCAACGTATGCGTCATATATCACCTTAAAATCTCATACTTCTGGAAATAATGTATCACAGTGGTGTCATTCTGCTTTAGCATTCACTGAACAAGACGCAGATGAAATATTCCACACTATCCTTAATCTCAGTCAGAAGCAGATGCCTGATGCTGCTGTGGTGGGTTTCATTACACAGATTTGGTTCAGTGTGTACTGAATGTACCTAAATGAGATTAATCCTTTAAACTCTTTGTCTGTCTCTTTTAGGCTCAGGAAATCCGCAGTCTCTATGAGATAAAGGTAGAAAACCACGTGGTGTGTTCAGAGTGCACATTCCTTCACAAAGCGCCCAGCTCATTTTTCAGCCTTCCTTTGGCAATCCGTGAAAGTGAAAATACTCTGGTAAACAATTTAAAGTGACATTGCAAGAAAAAAATAATAAAATAACTCAGTCATCATTTACTCATTCTCAAATTGTTTAAAGCTTTATATATATACTATAAAAGCCATTGACTTCTATAGTGTGGACCAAAATACTATGGAAGTCGATGGCTAGCAACTGTTTGGTTACCACCATTTTTGAATCTTCATTCATTTTTGTGCATCTTAATGTAGAATATCTTGAGCTAATGGTGCTTTATTTTTCTTCCTTATGTTATTAAGGAAAGCTGCATCAGCTATTTTTTCAAGCTACAAAAGCTGCTGGACAGCGAGAAGGTTTACTGTGAGCGGTGTGCTGAAAAGCAGAAGTCCACTCATGTGTGTGGTCTATTTGTTATTATCTAACAGTATAATCATACGTTTAAATGGTTTGTTTTTATCTGGTAATATAGCAAATCCAAGTTATGTTTATTCTAATTTCAGCAAATGTTTTATTATTATTATTAATTATTATTTTTTTCATTCTGTAGGAAGTGAAACTTGTCTCTTTGCCTCCAATTCTGTGTGTCCAGCTGAAAAGATTCAGAAACAATGGCCGTTTCATCAGGAAACTCTCCGAAAAAGTCTCCTTTCCTAAAACACTCAACACTGACATTTTTGCTCCAGTACTATCAGAAAATGTATGTTTAGCTAATATTAAGCAAAGATCTCTGCAGTCATAGTAGTATTGATATATATGCTTGATTTGTTATATGCTTGTTGTAGGCGGATTACCCCGAGGCTGATGAGTATTACAGTCTCTATGCTGTTATAGTGCACATAGGAAACATGTATGGTCACTACACTGCTTTCATCAGTGCAAATCAAGACGAGATGTGGTATTATGTTAATGACAGCTCCGTGCGACAAGTAAGAGAATCCGACATAGACTCAAAGAGTATATGAAATAGAGTGAAATGTAAATTTTGATATGTAATTATTTTATTTATCTCAGTCCACATGGAAAGATGTGCAAGACACATATGGAGGGTCCCGTTATAGGTATGTTCTACATCAATAATTACACCAATAATTAAACTTATATAGCTTCTCACAGGTACTTCAAGGGAAAGCAAAACATAAATGCATGTTTTTTTAAATAATTACTTTATTTTCATTGCATTTCTTCCAAGACATCTATCAGGTTTTAATTATACTCTTCCATGCTGTTTTTAGCGATACAGCCTACTTGCTTCTGTACAGGAAGAAGAGCAGGAATTCATCTGGATAACTGTTGGGAACGCTGATCAACACTTATGAATTACAGAGAATACATTAATACAGAGAGTATTCTAAGAATAGGACCAAAGTCTATTTATATTTTGGGTATAATTATGAAGAAAGATATTTAAGAATGTAAATCAATATATTTTGATGTGGTGAATGGTGTTTTTGGGACAGTATTTTGGATAGGACTGTGGAATTTTGTCTGAGAATGTATTGTTAAATAAAATGTGTTTTTAAATAAAGTTGTCTTTCATGTTGTCTAATGTAAAAAATACAGTGCAAAAATAAAATGTTTTTTCGAGATAAAAAGCGTCTAAGGTTTACAGGCCACACACATATTGGTTGAAATCCATAGCGAGACTTTTATTTAGAAAAATGCAAAGACGTAAGCTGGCTTTTATTTTGACAAGCCATCTTCCTTTCTGACTTTTATTTTGGAAAGCGTCCATCGCATGTCGTCTCCTCCGCACGTCCTGGTAAACACCTCTGTTATGATCTTGACTTGTAGGTGAGCAAACATTTTCATAAAAATATTTCTTACACGATAACTTTACTACCCAGCTGAAGATTATTTGATCCATTCTTTTACCACCTTATTAATTTAAAAAGTATTATATTTGAAGAGAATACCAGTCCACATGTTTTTGTAGTATTTGTGTGTTGCATGCTATTAAACATAATAGGCAATACATTGTGGTGTTGATTCTTTGTTCTCTGTTTTAGGGTGATTGTCTGCCTCAGGATAAAAAGAGAGACATTAAAATGAGTAATCTACTGAGAGGTGAAGTTATGAGGTTGTACAAAAATGTAAGTAGCATTTTCTGTATTCTGCTTTTTTTCATCTGTAAAATTGCATGACAGCAAAGTAATTGAAAATAAACACAGACAGAAGAAAGCTAAACTGACTATGCATTGCATTTCTATTCTACAGCTTCTGTATCTTGGACGGGAATATCCAAAAGGCCCTGCATACTTCAGGGAGCGTCTGAAAGCAGCTTTCATGAAAAACAAAGATGTCACCGATCCTGAGAAAATCCAAAAGCTGATTGACCGTGGAGACTTTGTGATCAAAGAACTTGAGGCGCTTTACTATCTCCGGAAATACAGAGCAATGAAGAAACGTTACTATGAACCAGAGCATTAATCAATGTTTGCGTCACACGTGCCAGACTGTACAGTATATATGTCAAAGGTTAAATCATTTTCTGTATGTCATTTTTGAATGTCTGTATTTGATGTTGCACTATAACAGATTTGGACTGAAGCATTTATTTTTATTACTTTAGAATTACAGTAGACAGTTATTTGTAATAAAAAAGTATATATATGTATGTATATTTAAAGACGTCTCAGTTTTATGATGTTCTAAGCAGGTATTTGTGTAGACAGCTCTACATCACAGAAAGCTAAGTTGGTTTTTCCGGGGGATTTGTCCAGCTCCTGCACCAGGTCAAACTTTCCAGTGCTACTGGAAACCTTTTAGTGCAAATAATTGAAAAGGATAAATGTGATGGGAACAGTATGTGTATATTTGTACATGTATATTTTTTAAATATATGCGTGCATTAAAGAATATACTCACTTTTGCTTTGAGTGCATTGTAGGCTTTGTAGAAGGTGAGGTCTTCTTTTGATAGCATAAGCCCAGACTCCACTTTCATTTGTCTGCCACCTTCGAGAGAAACTTACAAAACTTCAGTTACGTTGAACAAAGACAGCAGGGTGCTTCGCATGTCAGAATGTATCATACCTGAAAGTACACTGACAACGAGACCCACAATCATGACCGTCACGGTTCCCAATGGGCCAAAATACAGGTATGACAGTGAGTACCAATTATCAGCCAGGAAAGGCCTGTTAAAAAGTGGATCCTGTTATGTACCAGACAATAGATTTCTATTCAACTGATGTTTTCAAACCTACCTTTCTGGATTTTCTTCTGTGTTTGCAGTCCAGTTAGTGCTACCTGAGAAGTTACAGCCATGTGTCACCAGAGCCAAAGGTCTGCTGTTCTCTGGTCCTGGAGGGTATATCTGTGCCCCGATGCACACCCACAGTGACAGCGCCAGACCGGATATCAAGCCTGCCAAACCGCCCTAAAACAGCCACACTTTTAAAGAAACAGTTGACCCAAATTCACCCAGATTCAAGAGTTAATTTCTTTATCAGAACAGATTTGGATGTAATTTTTGCATTCCATCACTTGCTCACTAATGGATCCTCTTCGGTGATTGGGTGCCGTCCAAACAGCTAATGAAAACATCACAATAATCCACACCACTCCAGTCCACTTTTCCCTGGATGAATGATTAAAGCAATGGATTAAAGTTAAAGCTCCTTAATGGTGGATTTGTGTCTTACAAACATGCAGCTTTTCACTTCACAAGATGTTAATGACTGGAGTTATGTTGTGTATTATTGTGATGTTTTTTAGCTGCTTGGACTCTAATTATGATGGCACCTCACTGCAGAGGATCCATTGGAGAGCAATTGAAGTAATGCTAAATTTCTCCAAATCTGTTCTGAAGAACTCATCTGCATCTTGGATGGCATCTTGAATAGCAAATGTTCATTGGATATTAAAATATATCCATGCAAACCTTGGAGTTAGCACAAGGAAACAGGATGCCAAGAGAAAAAAGGCCTAGTAGAGGTCCGCCAACGACTCCTGCGATACTAATAGCAGCCTGTTGAGGAACAAGCCAACAGAAAAAATTAAATTATTCTATTCGCCATGTAATTCCACATTATTCATCAGTAACCCACCTGTAGCATCCCTCCCATTAAAGATGCAACACCAGCCATCCCGATGCACACGGCACCATAAAACAAACCTGCGATTGGGAGAATATCATTTAATTTAGTTGGTGAAATCATTGATTATGCATTAATGGGCTTTAATTAAAGATATTTACTCACTTATGCCCTTTGAAGCCCAGGACAGCTGTTTTTCTGACAGCCTGAGGTATGGCCGTATCAGATCTGCAATAGTTACTGCAGCCAGTGCATTTACACTGGAGGAGACTGTACTGTAGACAGTAAACATAATACAATACATACTCTAACATGTCAGTTTGATAAATATGGTATGAACATTTGGCTTTAACTTACTATGTGTCTCTATGTCTCAGAGAAACTTTTAGTGAAGATTTTAAAATGTTCCATGAATTTTAAAGGTTCTTTATGGAATCTTTAGATGCAAATAAAGAAAGAACCATTATTTGTAAGAGTGAAGAGCTTGTTAACTAATGTTTTAACTATTGTTAACAAATTAAACTATAAAGTGTTTTGGTTTTACATTTAATTTTTATTTTGTTATCAAATATAGATTAAAACTTATATATTACTTTTAAATTTTATGACAGAGAGTTGCTTGAACATTCTGCTAAATATTTTCTTTTATGTTCCACAGAAGTTCATATGAGTTTGGAATGACAATGTGGTGAAGTATATGATAAACTGGTTGTCTTAACATAGAGCAAACCTTAATGTTCCACTATATGCTGCTGCCACAAAGAGTCCAGGCAAGCCCGGATATTCACTCAGGATGTCCAACACCAGGTATGGCATAAGCTGATTTCATATAATAGAGAGAAACATTAATGCAGCATATACCGAGTTGATCAATTTTGTCATAGAAATGTCATCAGGAGTTTTAATATGCACAATTTTTATTGCATTTAAAATGCATTGTTGTGGTTTGTACCTGATCCAGAGCAGACACCTTTCTTGCTGTCCATGGATCACAGTCCTTATAAAAGGAGTATAGACACAAGCCACAAAATACTGAGCATACTGATATAGCCCAGAGACATACTAAGTTAATGTATAAAGCCCTGGATAGAGACAAAAACAGAGAAAAGTGGTTAAGATATTGCATACATTTCAGTGTCAGTATGAGTTTTATGATTTGTGCAGTGCTCACATTTTGGCATGGAACATGGACTTGCATGATATATATCTTTGCACCTGAGCTTGATTGATCCCATAGACACTGGTCCAGAGGCATGTCCCTCCCACTGTAATGCTCCAGAAAGTGTGTCTCCTCAGAGGGTTCGGATCGAAGCTGAGAAGGTCGGACACAGAATGAAAAAGTCAAGCATTTAAAGTGATAGTCCAAGCAAAAATGCAAATTCTGTAATTTACTTACACTCATGTTGTTCCAAAATTGTATGAGCTAAACGCAAGGGAAGATATTTTGAAGAATGCTGGTAACCAAACCATTTCGGTTCTCATTTACCACCATTATATATTTTGACCATCAAATGTAAGTCAGTGAAACATTATCTTTTTTTGTGTTAGGCTGAAGAAAGAAACTCATACAGGTATGGAATGACATGATGGTGAGTAAATGATGACAGAATTTTTCATTTTTCTCTGGACTATACCGTTAATTATATGCATTCCTGTACCTCTCAGTCATGTCATAACTCACTCCCATAGGTTGAGCCGCCCGCCCTGGGCGGAGTCACTGATGATAGTGGAGATCCCGCCTTGCAGCAGCACTGATTGGATGATGACTGCCAAGAGCCCAGCCAACATGATGCCCACCTGAAATACATCCGTCCACACCACTGCCTTCAGACCACCCTGTCAGGGGTAAAGGGGCAATTCTTTATGATGCACATTTTAACAAATATACATTTTATATATATATATATATATGTAAACATAAAAACATAAAATGCGATTCTAACAAGTTGCTACACTCTTAACAATAAGGGTTCTTTATTGAATCAGTGGTTCTTTGAAGATCCTTGAACAGCCATGGAAGCTTTCAAATGCAGAAAATGTTCTTAATATTCTAAAAAAATCTTTACAATTTTAAATCTTCTTTAAATTGGTTCTTTTGGGAACCAGAATGTTAATTCTATGGCATCACTGCAAAAATTTTTTTTGTATATTTTCACTTTACTGAAAAATAATATGTATGTGAAACATTTGTGTTGTTTAAGTTAACTTGATGCTCTAAAAAAGCAAGCAACAACCAAAAAGTGGACATAAAAAAATGTGAAATTTTATAACACTGTTCTCCTTCTAACTTACTAAAGTACAGTAGAGAGTGCAAACCACTCCGGTCGACATGACAGCACCCCAGAGATCTACACCTGTGACTGAGAAGTGGAGAGAAGGAAGAGAGTTCACTTGACTGGAAAGGTCTGTGCACTATCAAGCATACTTGTTGCACCATACACTTCACAAATAAAGCTGTTTCTCACACAACTAAAAATAGAGGTTCTTTACTGGCATTAATAGTTGCACAAAGAACTTTTAATATCTATGGAATCTTCCAATTTCACAAAAGGTTCTTCATAGTAAAAAGTTATTAACATGTTAAAAATTAATAGTTCTTTTAAGAACTGCTCACTCAAAGGTCCTTTGGGGAAGTGAAAAATTATTCCTTAATGGCATTGCTGTAAAATTATCCTTTTGGAACTTGGAAAATAGAAGGAAGCAAAGTAGAAACTGCTTAAAAAGAAATAAAAGATTAATCTAGAACTTTGGATAATTGTTTGCAAGAACTGCAGAAGAGCAAAAAAATCTACCTTGGTTTAAAGCCAATGCAGGAGCATAAATAACCAGACCTGTGTATAACACCTGAGAAGAGATGAAAAATGTTACATTGAATTCACATAATAAATTAATTAATAAACCATAAAAACAAGTAAACACTCACTGTCTGTATGATAAACAGGACTGTGCCAAATAGTCTTATTACTTTATTGTAACGCATCTCCAAATACTGCAAACAAAGGGAAAAAAAACAACAACATTGCATAAGTTACAGAATTAATGCATAATTGAAACATTTTAACATCATTAATATGTTCTACCTCAATAAACTCAATAAATATACTTTATGTATAGCTTCATCTCACCTCGTAGGAGCTGGTTAATCCCAGTCTGTAGAAGATCGGCAGGAAAATCTCAGAGCTCACAGCTACCATCAGAACATAACCGAAGCAGATGAGGATGAAGATGGCTCCATACTGATACACCTCCACTGGGGTCCCCAGAACAGTGATGGCTGACATGAAGCTGGCAGTCAGGGACAGGGCCACTGGCACCGCCGTCATACTTCGTCCGCCCACCAGAAAGTCTGCGGAGCTGCTCTGACCTCGTCCCTTGAAGGCATAGTAAACCCCGATGCCTGCTGAGATCACCAGCATGAAGGTGAAGACCACATAGTCCCACACGCTGAAAGATGCTGTACTTGACATCTCGGTGCACTGAACTACTTTAACAGGGTCTTTTGATTTTACGAGCCTCTGCTTGCACAATATTATCAGTGACCATGAGGAATTTACTCATTGGAAGCTGATTGTTAGGTAAGAGATAGAGTCATGATAGAAAGAGGTGTTTGTTCGGTCAGAGAGAGTCTCTGCCAAAGTTACTTACTGTGATTGTTCCTGGAGCTGCATGCTTGTCATCATCCCGCCCGATCACATTCATTCCTCCTTACTTATATTGCACTGCTTTTCCCCCCAGTTATCAGATAATGTGTTTATTCTTGTGTGCCAGATACATTTTTATACACAGATAATTTAATCACTATTAATAATAAAAGCTGCCTAATGTTATCAACCTCCCAAAATGACTAATCTTTTGTGTGTTTATATATATATATATATAGGTTAAATGAATACAGTATAGTAGTACTAGAGACACATTTTAGATATATGGAGATAACGTTTAGCATAAAATAGATTATGAATAATAAGTTAGTAGATGTTAAAGAAAGTAACATACTATAATATGTTATATTAATACATTTACAAATACAGTCATAGATTGTTTTCCAGTTACCGCTTAAGTTTATATATATATATATATATATATATATATATATATATATAGTCTATATATATATATATACACACACACACATACATACATTTTTCAAAACATATATATGAAATGTTTATGTAAAAATATATTTGTATATGTATGACTGTAACGAATAGCCTTAACAAACTTTTCAAAAAAGTCTATACATCAGATTAATAGAGTGGATAACAAATGTAATTATTTTAGAATAGATCTCACAGTTTTTATACAGGTATTTGTATATTATTGAAGTATATATAACACAACTGATACGCTTCAATAATTACAAAACCCTTGCAACAGACCAAAAACAAGCAAACCACCAAACACACAAACAAACAAACAAAAAAAAAAACAGTTCCTAGTAACTTCGAAGCAAAACTTCTCAAAATCGCTCGAAATAAAATATAATCTTCCCAAACGCTTTTCTGAATGAATACGACTTTTATTTTGAAAAACTGTAAAAATGCACACTATACCCATAATGCGTCATTCAAGATGGTGGCCTCCTGATACGGCATGTGTATCAACAATTTCACAGCCTTTGATAACGTTTCTTATCTTTAAAATAACGGAATATACATCACTTCTGTATTTGGTGGTCTGATAATACATCAATATGAAGCTCAAAGTCAAGCCACAGTCTCATAAATCAGAAAACACTTACCGCGTAAGTTTACAGAGCAACGCATGCTGGAAATTGCTACCCATGTTCGTGCCTCTGGCAAACGTTAACAAGTTTTATATTTTCAAATATATATTTTTGAAATACGACGGTTTTGCGTATTACATATAACTTTACATTTACAATGTTTAGTTGTGCAAAGTTGAATACACTCTTAGTTTAAATGTCTGTGTGTTCATATCACAAACTTGTCTTGTGATGCATCAGTCCTTTACCTTTATTTTTCAGTTTGTCGCGTTTTCTGAGAGGCTCGCAAAAGTAAACATTGATGTCATTCATCGCATTGACAGGACTAGAAGTTATGAACAGGTATGAGTCTTGAAGATTACTTAGTTTTTTATATATCTGGTAGTTTAACTATTTTTTTAGCAACGGTGTATTACTATTATGAATGTGTATGTGGTGAATACTTGTGCTTTTTTTTGCAGGAGGTAGAAACTTATTTTTATGAAGCATTGTTAAAATGGAAAGACCTGAATTTGTCAGAAAACTTCAGTAAGTAACATATTTTGTGTCTGTTTAAAATGGCAATATATGTTGTGTATCATGAGGATATTTTACATACTGTGTATTTTTAATTTAATTTTATTCTAAATATCATGTAAATGGTTCCTCTTTGTCAAGGTTGTTGTAGTTATTATACAACATTATAATGCATTACAACAATAGATAAAACCTCCCCTTAAGCTACTAAAATAAAAATAAATAATAAAAAACTATATAGACACGTTTAGAAATATTTCATAAAAACAACAACAAGAAGTGCTAAAATAAAAATGGATTAAAAAGAAAAAGTATATAAACTCTAATAATATGCTACTAAAATAACAGTTTACTCTGTTGTGTGTTAATTTCTTCTACAGAGAAGTTTTTTCAAGAGGTGTCAAGCAAGAGTCAGTCATTCAACATGCTGGTGTTTCACCAAAACGCCATCGTGGAGAGTCTGAAGACCCACCTGTCGGTGAAGAACAGCCTGGCTGTCCAGCCTCTTCTAGAGTGAGTTCCTCTGAGTCTTTTCTTTGTAATAAATGGGCAATGATGTTATGTTAACCTCACTGTTTATTTCAGTCTTGTAGTTCAGCTGGCTCGTGATCTCCAGATGGACTTTTACCCTCACTTCTGCAACTTCTTCACCATCATCATGTCTATACTGGAAACACAAGACACTCAGGTGTTGGAATGGGCCTTCACGTGTCTGTCATACCTGTACAAATACCTTTGGAGGATGATGGTGAAGGATATGGACAAGATATACAGGTGAGAAGTACCATGTAATATGAGTAGAAATCTACCCTAGACGAATATTTTCTAGGTTTAATTATGTTCTGTCAGACCTTTGATCCTCAAAATTAAATTGAAGCTTATTTCTGACATGGAATAAAAATAGAAAATATGCTTTTTTTTATTGCATCTCACAATTCAGACTTTTTTTCTCAGCAAGTTTATATTTGACACAAGAGAATTCTGTTTACATTTTGCGGTTCTCTCTCATAATCCAGTAATTCAGATTTTTCTTTTTTAATTGCAAGTTTAAATCTCATAATTTTGAGAGTAATAACTCACTTTCTGCTTTTTTTATTATGTTGTTTATATCTTGGGTTTTTCTCCTTATTCTGAGATCATCTCTTAATGCTAAGTTTATGTCACAATGACGCTTTTTATCCTAATAATTAGTCAAAAATGTTAGTCACAAAATGGAAATAAACGTATGTTTACATTCTCAGTGATAATTTATAGAATTATAATAATATAAATCTCCCTCTTTTACTTTTCTAAACCAGTCTTTACAGTAAACTTCTGGCGCACAAAAAGGAACACATCCGCAACTTTGCTGCGGAGAGCTTCTCTTTTTTGATGAGAAAGGTGAGTCTTTAACATCTCTGAATATTTTTACCATGTCTTCTGTGTTGTGTCAGTAAAGCCAACTCTTCTCTCTCATGTCTCACAGGTGTCCGATCACGAGGCTCTCTTTACACTCATATTCTCCAACCTGTCTGAGAGCCCTCAGAAGACCAAAGGAGCAGGTCAGCTGATCTTTGAGATGTGTCGAGGAGTCTGTAACATGTTCCACTCCTGTGCCACTAAGGTGAGATCACATCACTAAAAACCAAACAACTGTCCACTGTTAGGTGTGTCAGTGACTAACAGGAGTGTTGTTATCAGGCTCTTCCAGTGGCGTTGCAGAAACTTGGCCCAGCAGCCGGTCAGAACCTTGAATTACCCTGGGATTTAGTAAAAGAAGCTCTGGATCACATGGCTGAGTCTTCAGCCAACTATGTTAACAAAGAGCACCTGCTGGTCCTGTGGGACTCCTTACAAGTAAGATTATGCTTGGCTGACATTCATTCACCATAACATTGACTTTGCTAGCATTATTGATGTGTTAAGTTTGTTTGGTATTTAAGTCGTTGTACCTGTCCTAGATGCTGATTGTTCACTGTTTCAGTCATGTTAAAACATCTTGTAATGATACTTTGGGCAGGTAGATTAATTGACTTTTTTCTTTGCTTGTACATATACAAAGAAATAACTAAAATAAAACAAGTGCTTAATTGCGTAATGTTTAAATAATATATAAGTGAAATTCGATTTAATTATACATAATAAAATTATTATATTATATAATATAAATTATAATATATATATTATATTATATTATATAAATTATAAGTGTTTTGAAATAATTTTAATTGATAAAAAATTAGATTGTATTTATATTAAAATATTATATATTATTATTTATTAATTTATTGTGGTTTGCAGGATTCTCTGAAAGACGTTCTTGAAAAGTTAGAGAAAAGCGATGCTGATAAAGCTAGTGAGCACCTGGAGAGGATTCTGTACATCTACCACACGCTTGTAGAGCATCGCAAAGGAGCAAAGATCACAAAACCCCAGTCTGTTTGTGAGGTGTGTATCCGTACGTTTCTGTAGCACTCAAAGACTGTGTTCTTGATTGAGCACTGTAGCATCTCTGATATCTCTTTCCCCTTTTATACTTAGACACTTCTTCAGCTAGTTCAGGCACCAGGTCTGTCCTACTCCTGCCACAGGCTGCTTTTACAAGTAGTCTCGGCTCTATTGATGGGGGAGAATCTGTCATTACCTGCCAGCAGCATCCATGAACTGGTGAAAAAGGTTAGTTTATTGTGCACCTGTACATAGTTTTTTACCATCTGATTTCCTGTTGACCTCATTTCCTCTCTGGTCCTGCAAACAGGTCTTCGATAGCAGCATGGACAGAGACCTCATATTATCATTTACCAAAGAGATGTTTGACATGAAGCAGTTTGAGCAGGTCAGTACAAGCAGGATTATGGTCTTCAGGATCATCGTCTAACTCTTTTAATGCTCCTGTGTGTGTTTCTAGCTGTTCTTACCCAGTTTGCTGCAGTATCTGGAGCAGCTCTTCTGCATGGAGGACTCTGTAAACCAACAGCTGGCTCTAGAGCTGCTGATTGGTCTGATTCTGTGTAAAGCTCCGCCCCCCACTGATGGCTCCATGGCTTTTGAGAAGTACCCATTGATCTTCACTGGACAGGCTGTCAGGTAAGAGCTAGGTTTTGTTTAGAAAAACTATTCCGTGAAGCAAAATAATCAAATACACATGAATTCCAAATTCTGTCTTAGGTCAACTGGACCTGAAAGAGAACAGCCAGTCTCTGTTCCCCAGCAGATTCTTTCTCTTATTGACATCCCTGCTGATCAGCCGCTCTCTGATCTTTCCCATCCCTGGGCTGCACTGGTGCTACTCCCACATGTCAGGTAAAGACTAAGTTACCCATAATTCTTTGGGTGTTAACCCTTTATCGGGCAAGGAGCTATATTTGGTAACTTAATCGATCATTCATTAGAGCCATCTCGTGCTTTTCCGTGAGCTTGTGAAAGCGCATGGATTTCTTCCAGTCTACGTCACAGATGGCAACATCGTGGCATTTGACCATTTAGGAGTTGCCCGCGGTGTTTCAAACATCAGCATACTTCCGGAGTTCAAAAAATAAGCGTTTACGCTCATACCTACTCTCACACCTACTCTCACAAAAATATAAAAAGCATCGAAACGAACAATGCTAAGTTAACGAAACTCATGCATTAAATGGTTGAATAGTTGTGTTAAATGTTGAAATCGGTGTTGTTTCCATAACATTTCTAGAAATGAAACAAATATTTACTTCCTCACAATAAAAAATAAATAAAATATCAATATATACCAATTATTATCAAGCAGCATAACAGATTGTTATTGTATGTTTAAATTAACAGAAAACAGCTGGAGGTCCTGCATGGTCAAATTAAAAATGGCTACATCTGCTACTGAGTTAAAATGAGGTAAGACTTAAAAGTTATATTCTTATTATTTATGTGTACGTGTGCATGTGATGTAATTTGAATACCATATTAAGTCTCTCTTTTTAAATTATATTTTGAGTGGTTATTGTACTTCACTGCCATTTTCTTGGAGGTAAAGCACATGTTGTGATAGATTGGAGGCGCTGGAACATCATCTATATCTGTTCATCTTACAAACTGCTCTGCACTCATCCCGCAGCAGAAGAAACCTCACATCTGATTAGGTACAATCAAGTAGCAACTCTCAGGATTGAAAACAAAGCCTGTAATGCACCTTGCCACAATAATCGAGTCCCCCCAAAGTGGTTGCCCACAATATTTTTTCCTTGTCTGCGTGAAAAAGAATGACAGTGCAACCATTTTATTACTGAAAATAAGAGATTTTACCTCAAACATTTTCTTTTAATGAAACATTTGTTTAGGCAAAACACAAAAAGTGACTTTATAAAGTAAAGCATCTAAGAAAAGTATTTTTTAAAAATGGCGATTAACTTAGCATGCTTGAGATTGTGGCACCACGTGGTTTGTAGTACTGACGCAGATGTGGTTTACAGCTATGCGTCAGACTTCTTCCTCTTTGTGACATAGTTAGACAGTTATCATATACACCTCCCTCCTACCACCACTTCACATGAACCCACCTGCTATAACATGTCATAGCCTTAGCGTTTTCAGGAATATGACCTTATATATATATTTTAGTTTTGAGATCATTTAATAATAAATGTGTTTTCCATATATAGTTTAAATGTATACCACCAGGACAATGAAATTGAATCCATCATATATTTTATTAAACAATGCTATTAAAGCAACATTCAAAATAGACTAATGCATTTCTTTAAGAAAGATGCCAAAAAGTCACAACTGAAATCCTTGATGCAAAAACTAACTTTTGATTAAATGTGATGTAGACTAAAAACCAGTTTATCTAAATTATACTTCATCATTTACATATTTAAAATACGAGCAATATACATGCACAAAGAGGAGCAAATTTGCAACAGTTTCAACTTCTGCATTCTCCAACTTAACATATACCATTATTGTATTATTTGTAACAAAATGATATACTAAAATAAAAAAATAAAAAAACGGAAGTCAACTTTCAAAAACATTCATATAAATTCATTAAAAAGAGGAACTTAAGAAAATTAAAAAAACATAAAAAGTAAGCTACTCAGAACGAAAGACAGTTTGCTCTATGCAATCTGCGTGGAGGAATATTCAGTAGATTTGCTGAAGACTGAACTTCTGCGTTCAGACAACTGTCGAGACAAAGTGGTACACTGGCTAAAGCAAAATGGAAACTGCTCTTTTAGGACTTTAAGAACTGCTCTTCTGAACTTCTGCCCGGCAAAGGCATAGATGATAGGGTTGAGACAACAGTGACTTAAGGCGATTGTTTCCACCCACTGCATGGCAAGGCTTAAATCAGTGTGCCACTCACAAGAATGTAAGTGGCCGTTCCTCTGCAGGAACATAAGAAACATGACAATATTGTATGGAGTCCAGAATAGAAAATAAACTGCCACCACAGCCAGGATGAGTCTAATGACTTTGTGCCTTTTTTGTGATTTAATGCTGAGCAGAGTAGGAATGATCTGGGAATAGCAAAAACCCATAATAATCAGAGGGAAAATCAAGCTCAGGAAGTTCATCTTAAGGTAAGTGAATGACATCCAGGCTGAACCTTCTGGAAAATCAGATCCACATAATGTTTTGTTCCCTTCCGTTTTCTCTTTGGTAAAAATAATATTAGGGAGCGATGCAAACAGACTGAGAATCCATATAAGTGAGGCCAGAATCAAACCCATTTTTCTAGACCGATTTCTGGAAAAGATGCTATGGGCATGGACGATGACAACGTAGCGATCCACTGTCATAAGGACCATGAAGAAGATGCTACCATACAAGCCCAACATGAAGAAACCTGTTATGGTATGACACATGAATTTGCCAAAAATCCAATCGTGCATGGCACTGTGAGCCCAGAAAGGGAGTGACACGAGAAAGAGTAGGTCAGATAGGGCCAGGTTGAAGAGGCACACATCTGTCATGTTGGATTTTTGACGGTATCTGATCAGGACCCACACGACTAGGCCATTTCCGATGAAGCCAAGAATGAAAACGATGCTGTACAGGGTGGGAAGTAAAACCTCGCTGAAAGCCTTTGTGTTGCCATTGTTGCATGGAGCTCCAAATTCATAATCACGGTTATAATAATCACTGTAGTCTGTTGTTGTAGCTTGAAGGGCAGACAAAAAAACACATTGTAATATATTATATTAATATATTATAATATGTCTATTTATAATATATAAAGTTTAATATGGTTGTATAGTATATTATATTATGAAATCGTATCAACATTGGTTTCTTTAGGTTTGAAAGTGGACAAAAATGAAATGATACTCCAAGCAGGAACCTGATTTTTAGTTTAGTTTTGTGCTCTCCTGACATCTACTGGTCAGACTCGGCGTGGTTTTCTTACATTTAAACGGACGATTTTAAGATCTTAAAATATCTATATGACTTTTATCATGTTTATCAATCAAGGATAGTTCACACCCAGAAAGATCATTCTCATAATTTACTCAACCTCAAATTGTCAGATTTTTTTTACACAAAATATTTTTCAATAAATGTTGAAAACCAAACAGTGCATGGTTGAACCTTCTTCAAATTATCTTCTTTTGTGCAGAACCGAAGAAACTAAAAACAGGTTTGGAACAATGTGAAGATGAGTAAATAAAAAATAAATCAAAATAAAATAAATAAAAAAAGTTTGGGTTGAATTTTCATAACAAAATCAAATCATAATAATGCTGGTTTTCTATTTTTTTTATTAAATATTCTGATTTAGTTTACTTGTTAACAAATGAATTTAAAAACACAATTAAAAAATTGTCCAACAAATTTCCCAAAAATAATGTCCAACCATAAAAATATATTTTTAAGCAAGAACGACTTTTGAATGTAGCATAACTACTCTAAATAACCTACCAGCCACAGTTCCTGGGTCCTCTGTCATGTCTCTCGGTTATGACAGCTGAATCTGTGAAATTTTTTGTAACCCTGTCAAGTCAAAAGCTTTACAAACACAGGAGGTGTTATTTCCTGAACCTCCCAGAGGCGGGTCTTACTTACTTTAATGCCATTAAAAAAGTTAATCTGTATTATTAAATCCGTTAATTTGGAATTCAAATGATCTTTAAAAACAAACCAACAAAAAAAAAAAAAAAACTATAAACTAGTTTAGAAGCATTTCATTTCAGAATAGGCATAGAACTGTAATGGCAATACATTAATTTGCACACATTTAAACCCTTAGATTTAAATAAGCATTAAAACAGAAAAAATTGTATATGCTAATATTATCTTGAAAAAAAAACCTTTATGTCAAATTAAACATGCCCATTTCAAATGTCTTTTACAAATGTTGACCAGCTAAAAAGTGTTACAATGCCCTCTTGCAGCAGAATTTCCCATCCCTATTTTATTTAATTATTATAATTTTTTTTTTCCATAAGTTGACAAAGATTTTGACCAACGGATCCGAAGACCATACTTAAATGAAATGGGCGGGGCATAAAAACGGCGAGCCACTCAGACAGTCACAGACCGCAAAAGAATAATAAACGCTAAGGACGCTGGGAGTAACACTATTTGAATGTTAAGGGACTGCATTTTTGTTGCAGCTTCACGTTTACCATGGTAAAATCTTGTGTTATTATAGCAATTCTATATTAATATAATAAGAAATCTCCTGTCAGTTACGTAAAATGCACGTCTTGACAATTACGGTAATGTTAACTTTTCTAACCCTTAGGTAGTGAGAGTCATTTAGTGACAGTCTCGCTGTAACACTACTGTTTACTGTAAAGCACACACACTTCCAGCGGGCGCGTTCTCGCGCATAGAATTCCAGGCTGCCGTTGAGCGCGCGCTCGAGAAGCCGCGGGAACGGCGCTGCCTGGTGGACGGATTAGAATAGAATTGGGAACTCCTATGCCGCTGTTGTCTGTCTATGAAGCCGAATCCACGTAAGTATATCAGTGGTTTATACTTTGATGATATTTCGATACTTGTTTTAAATTTGACTCCGAACTTAGGACGTTATAGTACGTTAGTTGTGTTAAAGATTGACTGCATATGTTCGTAAGTTAGTCTCTTTTGTGATAAGTGAAACATCCGAATGCTTTTATATGTATTTTCATATTTAAGAAGTGTGTACTTTAAACACTTGTCAACATGTCAACAAGTTGTTCTGATTAACGTTCATGACCGTGACACCTTGGTGCTTGTCAGCTGTGGTTTCTTAGGGGAGTTCTCATTCTTGTTCAGTAGTAACTGTTAACGTTATATTTTCATGTTCTTTTTTTTTAAGGTGACACTTTTATGAATAAGTGTGAATCTGAAGTCCAATGTCCACGCCTGGACGTAGGAGTAATACATTGCGTTGATACTAAAGCGGATTTAGTTTATGACAGATGAATTTTGGAGACGCTACAATCAGACCTCCTGTAGGGTAAGTGTATATAGAGCCTTTACTAAATGGTAATGTTCTCATGGATTTAAGTGTCCTTAAGTCCTATCTATCTATCTATCTATCTATCTATCTATCTATCTATCTATCTATCTATCTATCTATCTATCTATCTATCTATCTTTCAAGCTATCTTGATTACTGTGTGTGATTTGGGCACACACCAAATTACTTGTTGTACTATTTTAAGTTAACGTGAAGGCAACTAGAACATTCAGTATGGAATGAGAAAATCTAAATAATACATAATTGACTTGTACCGATGAACGTTCTAATTTCTGATTTGGAAAATTTTTAACGTTTAACTGTTAAATTATAACTTTTTTCTTCATTTGACTTACTGGGATAAAAGCTCTGTTCTAGCAGTTACATGAGAGAAGAGTAACTATGAAATGAAAACAAATAACTGTTCAGTCTGGAGTGATGCTTTTGTATTCAACCTGTAACACCTTTTGTCACCTCTGCTATTGACTCAGTAGCTCATTATTCAATTTTCTTTGGAATGGAATGTTAGCTGAGCTTTTGTACCTCCAAATTAAGTACCTAAAAATGACTCTGTATTTGTTATTCAAGTCAGTCCTCATCAGGAGTAAACACAGGTGTGACAAACTCTTCTTTACTGGAATTGCTTTCTCACAGAAACAGAAACTTCTGACGATGGTAACGTATCTCAGCTAGCATTAGCCAGTGTTCCCTCTCTGACAACACAACAGTCTGCTTTGTGGATCTTACCCATAGCCCCCCCTTTCCTTTTATGTAATCAGACCACCTTACATAGCTAAAGCAGTGGATGATTGTGGTTATTTAAAGCTTGAACAGTTGTTCAGCTTTCCCACTGCTATCTTCTCAAAATGTTTATTAGTATCCAATGAAATTCAGAATGAAGAAGCCTAATTTTGGTACATTCTTGGTCTCAGTTTTAATATAATGCAATGTATTTGAGCAAAAAAAGCAGATAGATTGAATGAAAACCAAATTTATTTAAAATACACAATCATATATTAGGCAGAAATTTGATTTTTATCACCTGCTGTCTTTAAAAAAAAAAACATTTTTTTTTTATAATGCTGTGTAAATCATAGTTTATATGGTCATTTGGAGTTTAGGATGTTACCATAGATATTTTGCTACTTAGACAACACCCTATTCTAATTTAAAAATTTTGTTTGCAAAATTAGGGGTAGGAATCCTGATATCTGTTTATGAAGTGAGTTTAAATCTTAGCCCTCGCACAAGATCTCTTGTATTGGAACACTTTGTTAGTAGATGAAAAACTAGTTGAATTGAAATTTTTTGCCGTTTAGTATCAGTATGTTAACTTGAAGATTATCTATAAGGTATTGTCCTTTAAAACAATAGCAAATTTCATTTTTATAAGATAAGCATTCAAAACGTATGGCCTCTCAATTCAGCAAATATGGATTAATGATTTTGATGACATCCCCCTGTACTTCAGCTTCGTAAGGTAAGGTATAATCTGCTGATCTCTAAGGGTTTAACACCCTTATTCATCCATTATTTCAAGGGTTAGCTCACCCAAAAATTAAACTACTATGATTTATTACTAACCATCATTTCATTCCAAATCCGTAAGACTTTTCTTCATCTTTAGAACACAAATCAAGATATTTTTGATTAAATCAAAGACAGCTTTCTGATCCTGTATTGACAGCAATGGAACTACCACATTCAAGGCCCAGAAACGTAAGAGTATATTTAACATAGTCCATATGACAGCAGTAGTTCAACCAAAAAGGGCTCATGAACTAAAACAACAAAACAAAATACATACTTTTACATTTAAGAGGTCATTGTTCTATAATGTACTATAACCTTAATGCCGAGTTCAGACTGCATGATTTTCAAAGTAATCACGTCACAGATCTTTTCACACTGCATGACTACACTGAATGAGTTTACAACAGGAAGAGTTGCTGAAAACTTTGTCTCACTGCTAAACACACGCGAGAAGTGACATTGAAAAGGAGCTTGTCATACAAATTGCATGTGCGCTGATTTGCAAAGAAAAGAAGATTATGGAGGAGGATAATTACCTTCTTTACCTCCATAACTCCTCCCCCAACCTCTCGCTGCCATTGGATGTTGCTCTCTCATTGGCTGTAGGTAATCACCGATGTTATTCAGTCAGAACACATTTCACACATGATTTTGAATCGCAGACGAGTCCAGATATTTAGAATGCCAAATATCTCATGGGTGTCGGCGGCACGTCAGCGATTCTCTCAGATCGCCTCTTTGATAGTTCACACTGTGTGATTTTCACTTGTGTGAACGAGCACCAATTTGCCTTTGATTTCGGGCATTTGTCAGAGATTTCTCAAAACCTGTCGGCGAGTCCAAATCGGGGATAAAGTCGTGCAGTCTGAACTCGGCAGTAGTCTAAAAACATCTTATTTTGAAGTCAGTCTGCCAAAACGTCTGGAAAGCACATAGAATGTGCCACTCTATGACACAATAGTGTGGTTAAAACTTCCTACCCAGTAGAATGTCAATGCCTGCTTCTACATCGCTGCCCGTTTAGCCACGCCCAGGTAATGTTTACTAATCTTGTTAGAGATTCAAACATTCAGTTTTATGCACAAACCAAATGATAAAGTTGAATCAGTAGACAACAAGTGGCAAGTTGTGGGAAAAAAAAAGAGTCTTTTCACTTAATTCTTCTCTAGGGTTGGGTACCGAAACCCGGTACTACTATGGCAACCAGTACTTAAGGAACCGGTATGTACCGAACCGAATCAAAACGTGGATTTCGGTGCCTCATTTCGGTGCTGTGCCTGAACAAAAAAACCCAACAATCTATGGCGCCATATCTATGTCATTTAATAAGCGAGCGCACCACTGATGTTGGCGTGCGCAGCAAATCATTTCCGCAAGAGTAAAACAGATCTTTACTTGCGAAGAAACGGGAGCTCGCGAGCTCATTTTAAACTCCGCTCGGGCATATATAATCTGCGCGCTATTATTCTTCTCTTCTCTCACCTGCTCGCGCGAGCATTTTTATTTTTGTCAGTCGCGGGTCTTGCTGTTTTAGTTGTAATCTTGTCAGTCTTG
>JAUCMT010000087.1:2002077-2067862 GCA_032357475.1 Enteromius thamalakanensis
ATAAATAGTGAAATATAATGTTTAACTTAATAGATTTTATTCATTTATTACTTTTAACCCAGTTTGTATTATTATGGAATACATTGGTGTTTATTTTTACTGCTAAGATAAGTGCTACCACCTAGACTAGTGTGCTATCTTCACTTGTTATTATAAATTTACATATTTCTCAGTATTCTTCGTTCTTAGTAGATCTACATTTTTGTATATATCCAGCTTTTGGAAAACAAGAGTCTATGGCACATAAAAAAAATTATAAAACAAAGGCGAAAAATTAATTAATTAAATTAGACAAAGTGTATGTACATTTTATTTATTTATTTATATTTTATGTGTGTTTTTAAAATTTTAAATATATGCCCTTTTGGGGAAAAAAGATGACCTAAGGAACCATATATGGTAATTTAATTGACCTAGATTTACAACATAAAATTGTAATTATTTTTATAAAGTCACAAATGCTTATAAGTCTTGTTATAGCCTCCAATAACATTAATGAATTTCCAATTATTTTAATGAGTGCCCTATAAAGGGTTAAAGGGATAGTTCACCCTAAAATGCTGTCATCATTTACTCAACCTCATGTTGTTTCAAACAGTTGCCATTCACTTAAATAGTATGACTATAATACTATAGAAGTCAATGGCTATTGACCGCTGTTACCCACATTCTTCAAAATATCTTGTTTTGTGTTAAACAGAAGAAATAAACTTCTACAGGTTTAGAACAACTGCAGGGAGAGTTCATAATTACAGAACATATGTTATTCTATCATGCAGATGTAATTTTATTATCATAAAATTCAAGTAATCACGTTTATTTTTATTGTGCTTTATGCAATGCTACTTGTTTCAAAGCAGTTTCATAATAATAATACTAAGTTCAGTTATAAGTTAATAGAATTTAAAATGTAATAGTGTCATTAAGCTCATTTTAATTCAATGTTGATTCAGTTTAATTTTAGTGCAGAGTACATTATTAATAAAGCAAACAAAGATAATAGCACTGTTTTGTGTCAGTAGGTTTAGTGTTGATTCATTTTAGTGTAGTGTGTGTTTGTTTTAAATAGTGTCTTGCTGTATAGTTTGGTACTTGTGTAAAGACTCAATGTTTTGCAGGCCGTTGGAAGCATCAAGCGCTATACCCTTCATCACTGCACTACTGAACAGATTACTGCAGGAGGTGTACAGTGAAACTCTGGGGAGAGGTCAGTCAAGTGTGTGTGATTGATAGCCTCAATCTTTGTGAGATGTAGTTTGTTCCTAATACGTCCCTCTGTCCCCTCAGGAGGGCTGTTTGTAGCTCGCCTGGCTCTAAGCACCCTGCTCAGCTTCAAGGAGACGGTAGCGGTACAGTCGCTCCTGCCTGCAGAGTTGGTCAGAAACATCATAAAGTATGTGCTTCAGTAATTGCCTATGAACATTCTAGAAAAATGGTCCTTGTAAAATTAGCACCTCATAGAAATACATTCTTGCTTGCGTTCATTATAGGAAATTCCCCACGGATCTTTCAGTGCTGCTGTTAGGAGATCTGTACTACACCAGACTGGCACTCAACGGCTGCTCTGCTCAGCTGTCCAATGATTCTCTGCTGGAATTGTACCAGATACTATATACCAATTTTTCTTCCAACATTTCCAAGGTGAGGTTCAGCCTAGTTGGGATTGTTGGTGTTAAGTGGGAATAGAAAGCCTGGAAAATGTGTATTAAATATTTTTACAGTGTGCATGTATGCCATTTCTGTAACTATTTGTGACCCTTTGACCACAAAACCAGTCATAAGGGTCAGTTTTTTTTAAATTGATATATGGTTTGTTATAATAGGACAACATTTGGCCGAGATACAGTTGTCCAAATGAAGTTCTTTGCATATTACTAATCAAATATTGAGTTTTGATACCTTATAAATACCTTACTAAAACATTACTAATACTAACGTTGGTAAAAAAGAAAAATCATTAATTTTGACCCATACAGGCTATTGCTATAAATATACCCAGGCACCTTAAGGTTTTGCAGTCCAGGGTTATATTTACAAAAATAGTTTTATGTATATTTTTTGTAGCTTTATAGCTTTCACAAATGATTATAAAATCATGGATAAACCTTCTTTACTTCGAACATCTGTGGACCTTTATGTTATAAAACTGCAGATTTTACAAGTTTAATTTCTTTTCACCCTCCACAGATTCGTTTGCTGACCCTCAGGATTATGTCCAACTTTGAGGCTGATCTTCCGAAACCAGCCGAGGTAACATTTATGAGATTATCCAACAGCAATGACAATGTACATGCACCTATTTATCAACTCATGTCACGTCTTGTGTAGGGAGAGGAGAGCTCAAATGCACAGACGGTGTTCGCCGCGTGTCTGCAGGCAGAGCAGGTTCCTGCCACAGTGCAGGACTACAGGGAGAAGCTGCTACATCTTCGTAAACTCCGTCATGACCTGGTGCAGTCTTGTCTGCCCAAGGGACCTTTCCATGAGGTAGCTCATGCTTTTTACTGCATAACAAATATTGAATTATTTTTGAACATCATTGTAAAGGATGTTTTTGTGTTTTACAGGTTCCTCTTCGTTATCTTATTGCAATGCTGTTTATAAATTTCCGACCTCTCTGGGATGCAGTTATTGAGCTGGTGGTGTAAGTGTCATGCTAACAGCCATAGCTTGTTTCATTTTTGATTCTAAATTCTCATATCCTCACCCTTTGTCTGCAACAATATTCTCTGCTTCTCTATTATTTAATACACTTTCATTGCTCAGGACCCACGCTAATGGAATGGACAACAAGTCTTTCTGGAAGGTCTATTATGAAAATCTGGAGATGGTTGCTGGTCTAGCTGGTGAGTTTTGATTGAGTTGTTGGCCTTCCTTTTAGTCTTCATTTTACAGATGCTTGAATATTTATTTTCAGAGGCAGAGCTACAGGCAGATGATGAAGATGATGAGGAGGGAGGCAGTGAAAAACATCAAGCTGCAAAGCAACTTCGAGGTCCAGGAACCAGTGTGATTGAAAGCGGGGATATGGGAGTTTTGTTTCTGGAACAGCTGGACCGTGTGCTGAATCCCACTGAGCGGACAGACTTCTCAAACTTCCGCAGCCTGCTTTGGCGAGTAATGGCCCAGTTTCCCGACAGAGTGGAGCCACGCAGCAGGGAGCTAACCCCGTTACTGCTGCGCTTCATAAGGTGTGAAAGAGCTTTGTGTCATCAACCTGTTTGTCTTTTTAGAAAGTCCTCCTTAACAGGCTTTTACTCTGCCTTCACAGTAATGAGTTCTACCCAGCTGACCTGCAGGTGGCTCCCACACAGGACCTCATAAAGAAGAGCAGCTCCTCATCAGAACAGGAAATGGGTGAAGAGGTAGATGTTGACATGGAAGAAAATGAAGAAGAGGAAGAAGATTCAAAACAGACCAAAAAGAAGATCCCTAGAAAAGCAGCAGCCAAGTGAGAGATGGTCTTATCTAGTAACATTCATCTTTGTGTTCTTGTTACATACTTGCACAGACTATATGTGCATGCCTAATGTACCAATACAATAAGCATTCATTTGTTTCTTGTTCATTTTGTTACAGGCAGCTCATTGCACACTTAAAGGTCTTTTCCAAGTTCAATAACCCAAAAGCTTTATATATGGAGGCAAAACTAAATGAACTGTACACCAAGGTATGATCTTTATGTGAAAGCTAATTTTGCTCATTAATGGCCACCTGAGACTAATTTGTTCTGTGACCCACAGCTTCTGTGCCATAAAGACCAACAAATCCAGAAAATAGCACTCGATTGTTTAATGACGTACAAAGACCCAGGCATTCTGCCTTACAAGTAAGTCTTCTAATACACTCTCCCTTCTCTTCTTGCTTTCCACATTCGTTTTTTTTCTGCAATGATCTTGTATTATACAGTAACTAGGTCATTTTATGAATAGAGTGCTTTATTCCCAGAGCAGAGACTGATGGTATCTTCCAACAGACTTCTTTGATTACATTACTAACTTCCACTGCTGAGATACCGGAATGTACCTATTGCCTCAGGAAGTCTTTTAGACTATTATGATATTCGTTTCACATCTCTGGGTTACTTTGAGCCAATTTTGTCATTTGATGCAGGGGGAAAATAACTAGAGGCAACCCTTGCTGATTCAATTTTAAGCTTGTTATCAGGGCTTTTTTCCTACCTCAAACTTGCCATAGGGATGCTTTAAACAAGTTAAAAAAATAGGTTATGTGGACTTTTTTCTTTCATTTCTTTCATTTATTTTATAATATAATGGATTTCAGCAATACTTTTAAATTTTTTTTTTAAAAAAACATTGCTTCAGTGGCGGTGTTCCCCAGGGCTTTGTTTTAGGACCATATTAATTGTTGTTGTGTCATCGTTTACAGAGAGAATTTGGAGAGACTTCTGGATGACAAGCATTTTAAAGATGAGATTGTCCATTTCGTCATCTCAGAGGAAGGATCTGTGGTACTTCCGTCGCACAGACCCCAGCTCATTCCTGTGCTTATGAGGTGCGTGTTTAGATGCGCATTAAGGATATCATTGCTCTGTCATCCACTGTTGTTTATTCTCTGAATGATAATGTAATTTGCCTGCAGTTAGTAGTTATACATGTATATGTTTTTTCAGGATACTATATGGGCGGATGTGCCCAAAGGTTGGTAATAAGTTTCAGGGTAAGGCGAACACAGCTTCACGTTCCTCCATAGTGCTGCGCTTCCTGGCAGGCTGTCAACCTGAGGAGTTGGGCATGTTTATAGATCTTCTCCTGGAGCCTGTTTGTCATTATGCTGAAGGTACTGACTTAATACCCCTCAAATACACCTATTTTGCAGATATATAGATAGACCTATATAGAAATTAGAGATAATACATTATTTAGACCATTTATGAACCTTATTTAATAATGAGTACCATCTTCACAGCATTTAGGATGTTTATAAATTCTTTTTAATAAGACAAGCTAAACCAACTGAATCTTTATTGAAGATTGCATTGTTGTTTGCAGGAGGATGTCTGTCTGCGGTAGAACGAGCTGTAGCCGAGACGGACATGTCTGCTGTTCTCCCTTTGGGTCGCCAGCACAGCCTGCTCAACACCATAGAAATGCTCATCCAAAAAATGGGCCATCTCATCCACATCTACCTGCCCAAAGTTCTGCAGATCCTCCTGTGCATCACGGCCTCAGTGTCATTTATACTGGATCACAGAGAGCAGGTCAGCTAAATGCAGATAACCAAGTCTTTAATGGCAAACTGAAATTTTGCACTTAATTTTGTAAATAATGAAATATTCCTGGTGGTTCTCTTTAGAGTTGCAATTTGAAGGCCAGTGTGTTTTTTCCCAAAGCACATTAATCTATTTTAGACTTTCTGGATTGTGTAGTGGTCAGACCTATTTTTAAGGGTTCTCACTGTTTTTGATGTTCATCTAGCTCAGACCTGGTTGCATCAATCCTCTGAAGAACTTGCGTCGTCTGGGGATTCTGCGCATACAAGACTTCTTTGATGACTTTGAGTCTTACAACTTTACTGCAGATGAGCTGGATGCAGTGTTTCAAGCTGTGGTGTGGTCTAAGGTGTGTGCTTAAGAGAGAACTCTATCTGGAGAACTTAAGTAACCTTCATTTTTCATCTAATATGAAAAAGTATGGCTCGCTTATTCTAAGACACTCTTTCAGGAAAACTTGCGCGAGATTCCATTTTTATGCTCAGTTTTTTACGATGACTATGAGATGTTGAATATTTAAACGAGGACTGGAGTACCCAGCTGACCCGGTTGTGTTTTGATTATTAGGTGTGTCTTTTGTCTACTGAAAGCACGTATTCACCAACGCCCCTTATGAAAGTCATCCGTGTGTGGAGCCAAAATCCTAGGTGAGTCATTATCCACAGTGGTGTGGACCTGACACAATGGTACCCTAAAGGAATAATTTCTAGATGTTTAGAGCTGCTTTATAGCTAAATATATTCTGTTCCTGAATTGTAACATCTGACATTAATCTGAATCGATTCAACACTGAACTGAAAGTTTTAAAAAAACCCTGTATAAATAAATATGACTTGACTTTTACACTATTTATGATGCCATTGTCATATTTTATTGCTGATTTGAAATGTTTTAGCGGTGCAGTTTGATTATTATATAAATGTTCTTTCAGATATTTTCCTTTGCTGGCTAAACAAAGACCGGACCACCCTGAGTGTGACATCCTGCTCAATGTATTTGCTCTGTTATCCTCCAAAAATGTGTCTGCCATCACGACGACTGTGGTGGTGGATATAGCCGAGAGCTTGCTGACCACTCCAGACTACGAACTCAAGGAGAATGAATCGGAGTTGATTGTTAACAACTGTATGATCCCCGAACCCGATCAGAGCTGTTGCGTATCAGGTAGCCATCGGAGGCATTGATGATTATAATAGAGGACTCGCTATTATTTGTACATTTGACATCTCTGTTTCTCTCTTCGGGTAGATTCTTTGACTATCGGCTGCCGTCTACTCCTCCCTCACATCCCAGTGCTCCTTCAGTACCTCAGCGGAGTCGTACGTAACTCTGAACGCCTCAAGAAGAAGAAATTCAGAGCTCAAGTCAGCAAAGAGCTTAACATCCTCTCAAAGTATGTCCATATAAATATATTTATACACAGAGGCACCTTAAAGGGCCATTCACCCCAAGAGCTATAACCATAAATGTTTAATATTTATTATTTTTCTATAGCAGTGGTTCCCAACCACGTTCCTGGAGGCCCCCCCAACACTACGTGTTTTCCATGTCAAATATACCTGATTCTGCTCATCAGCTTATTAATAGAGACAGCCAGGGCTGAAATAGGTCTGTCAGACAAAGGAAAGATGCTAAATGTGTTGAGGGACCTCCAGGAAGTGGTTGGGAACCATTTAAATGCACATCATAACGACACAGGAACTAAATCATTGGAATCACTTTCAGAATGTTATTTATAAATATAAATGACTAAAAACTGACTTTTTAGAGTACAAGCATTTAATATCTACAGTTATCATTCTTGTAGTGAAGAGGTTTTAGTTGGTAATTCAGTAGTTGTGTTTTTTTTAAATATATGCAGCCCAGTTTGGCGCACCCAGTTGAGAGATTTGAGAAATAAATGTAATGGTTTTAATTCTCTTCCAGGATCAGTAGATTTGTGACTGAAAAAGAACAGAGTTCAACACTCATTGGTTTGCTTCTGCCTTACCTTCACAAACCCCAAACTGCTCAGGTATTTTCTTCATGTCCCAAAATAATGTACACTTTTTGTCTTCTAGGCCACCAAGGCTGCATTTATTGAACAAATATTTACATTTACATTTATTCATTTAGCAGACGCTTTTATCCAAAGCGACGTACAAGTGGGGGAACAGCAAGCAATTAGTCTTAAAGAGGCAAAAGCAACTTAGAAAGTGCACATAATACTGCATAGTAGGCAATGTTTAGATAAGTGCAGGCTAGAAAGGGAAAGAAAGAGTAAAGATTTTTTTTATTTTTTTTTTATGATGTCAAGTATGCATTCAAATATGCATTCAAATATTCTATAGTATTACTGTGATGTTTAAAATAACTGGTTTGACTTTTAAATATTTGTGATAATATAATTTATTCCTTTGATTCAAAGCTGAATTTTCAACATTACTTCAGACTTTGGTGTCACATGATCTTTCGGAAAGCGTTTTAAGATGCTGACATTTCTCCTTATCAAGGTTGAAAACAGCTGTTCTGCTTGATTACCATTCAAAATTTAAATCAGGTTAAAAATATATCAATAAATAAACAAATAAATAAAATTGGAAATTAAAAAGTATTAGTGAAATTTATTTAAAGTCACATTAAAGATTCATAATGTTAAAATTTCATTTTATGAATTTTATTTCATTAAAAAAAATACATAATAATATCTTACAATATTAATGTTTTAACTGCATTTTTAATCAAATAAATGCAGCCTTAGTGAGAAAAAATGAAGAATCTTAATTCCAAACCTTTTGCCACTAGTGTATGTTATTATATTGTTGAATCATTTTATTTTATGAATGTTTCCTCTTCTTTTTTTCAGGAAACAGAGCTGGATATCCTAGGCACGGTTACGAATCTACTGAGACAATGTTCAAAGCCCAGCATGTTCCTTAAGCCTCTCAGCAAGCTTTTCTCCATCATCCAGAACAGACTTTCCCGTCAGGCTCTGTGTGAAGCTTTTCAGGTCAGTTTCTGCATCTCTATCCACTTTAAAACCTTTTAAAGATGTTCCTGTCTGACCATATCATTCTCTGCAGACTCTGTCAGACTTGGATGGTGAACTGAAGTACATCATAGACGTTGTGATTCAGGTAATGGTCCATTGAGGCAATCAGAAACAGATTTAGTTTTATTTCTTCCAATCATGTTCATGTTTGACCGGCCCTTATTTCTTTTCCAGCTCAACGCGTTTGATAGCCGCCATCTGGACGAGATTCATTTTGACGTGCGTCTCGTGGCGTTCCAGAAGGTCGTCAAACACATTAAAGAGATGAGCACTCTGGATATGAAATACCTGACTGCCATCATGCACAACTGTTTCCATTCTCTAGAGGTGACTGTTCTTGTGATGTTACTGTTACCCTCTAAATGTGTGTCTTTTCTCAGTATCTTTGCTTCTTGACCTGCTTTAAAGTTTTGAATGCTTCTGGTGTGTTTCTGTGGCAGATCTGTGACATGTCTCTGGCGGACAGCGCCACCATGTGTTTGTCAGCTGTAATTACGCAGCTCTCTGAAGTAGGGTGTCCAGAGGCAGAGTACAAAGAGATTGTGCAGTACACAATACTGGATGCAATACGAAAGGGTTTGAAGAGCAAGACTGAGGTGAAAACCAGTGATACGTTAGCTCACTGTAATTTAATGCTGTGTGTTCTTTTCACTTGCATTTTACAAATGTATGCTTATTTTTTCCACAGAGTATACGTAATGATTACACTACCGTTCTGGCCTGCCTGGTGAAGACCTTCCCAAAACGATCAGAGTTTTGTGATCTGGTGCAGCTGACGGACTATAATGATCCCGAGTCTGATTTCTTTGAGCATATGAAGCACATACAGGTAAAAACAGATACACATAAAAAATGAGATTTCTCTTTTTATATATATATAAATATATATATATATATATATATATATATTTAGATGTATAAAATATATATATAAAAAAAAAATATATATATATATGTAGATGTATAAAATATATATATTAAAAAAAAAATATATATATATATTTAGATGTATAAAATATATATATAAATAATAAAAAAAAATATATATATATATATTTAGATGTATAAAATATACATATAAATTAAAAAAATATATATATTTAGATGTATAAAATATATATATAAATTAAAAAAAATATATATATATATTTAGATGTGTATATATATATAAAAAATTATATCTTATTTTTACTTACATTTTTTTACATTTTATTTACTTTTTAATTACTAATAAAAAAACAAACAAAAAAACAGTGCTCTTCTTTGACCCCAATTTGACATTGCATCATCTTAAAACAGAAAATGAAGAAGTCTGTCTGTTTTGCAGGTCTACAGAAGGGGTCGAGCTCTCAGAAAGTTCGGCAGGCAGCTGACCGAGGGCAAGATTGTGATGTCATCGCGCTCCATGCAGAATTACATCATGCCCTATGCCATGATCGCTCTAGTTGACGAAAAACTGCTGAAGGTTGTTCTGAAATCAGGCTGTATTTTTAACTGTTTTAGTTATTGTCAGTAGACTGAGCTTTAAACTGTGCTTTTTTCCCAGTACGAACCCATGACAACAGCTGCCGTAGAAGTGATTGGTGCCGTGTGCAAATGCTTGACCTGGTCTAAGTACTTATTCTACCTCAAACACTTTGTCCATGTTTTACAAACCGGAATAGCTGAGCAGAAACTGGCTGTCAGGTACACTTCCTGTGCATTTGTGTTGCTTCTGTCATGCTTTGTCTTTGAGATGACACTAAATGACACTTTCTTGACTCATTTCATTGGCGTAGCTTGTTGCTGACCGTTCTTGATGCGTTCCACTTTGACCATGAGACTCTTAGTAAAGAAATCGAGGCAGCTAAGAAGAAGAAGACAGGTGGTAAGAGTTGCATGACAGCCACATTAAACTTTGTTAACCCACACAGAGCTTAACGTGACCAGTGTGATTTATCATCTTCAGAGCCCAGTGTTGTTGTGGAGGAAGCTGAAGACGAGGCAGCAGAAACCATGGAGATGGATGAGAGTGATGCTGAAGATGCCATGGAAACCGATGAGCCTGGAGCAGCTGTTTCCACGGCCACAGATGCTGAGACAAGAGTCCCTGCCAAAACACAAGAAAGGAAAGGGAGTCAGACGAAGAAAGTTCTTCCTGTCGTTAGCAGTGGTCTTCCAAAGAGCCAACATGATCTAGAGGCACTCATCTCCAGCATTCATCACACGGTCACTCAGACTGTCCTGCCCAAACTACACAAGTGCCTCACAGCAAAGGTCTGAGCCTTTATATCATACTTGATGAGTTTAGTTTAAAGAAGAGCCAGCTCTTAGTGGACTGTATTTCTGTACAAAGTCTACAAAGCGTGTAACTAACAGTTGAAGACTCAACAGTTGATTTCATCAGGGTTTGCTTGTTCTGCAATAAATCAATAGCAAAAAACAAAAGTTAGATGGTCACAGACAATTATGCATTCATGCAATTGGCAAATTACTAAAAAACAACAACAACTTCCTCTGTACCAGTATGATGTAACCCCTCAAGTGCTTGCTCGTGGAAAGAAATGTTTAGCATCAACTAATTGTACATCAATATTCATTCCTGCAGGTTAAACGAGATGACGAGCACAAGACGGTGAAGTCCAAGGACGTGAAGGATGAAGAAGTGGTCAGAGTGCCTATTGCATTTGCCATGGTTCAGCTCATGAAGTCTCTGCCAAAGGAGGTCATGGAAGCAAACTTGCCGGGGTATATTTGCTTGTTTTCTTCATATCAGTATTTGTTTGAGCTCGGGGACGATTGATGATTAGTTGGACTGTAAATATCTTTATCAGTGCAAAAATTGGGTCAATGCTGCAACATCTGATGCTACTTCTGATCATAAAGTGAAGTTGTTTATATATGCAGCATCTTCCTGAAAGTGTGCGTACACCTGAGGAGTCGTTTCCAGGAGATCCGTGATGTCGCTCGAAACACTTTGGTGAAGATCATAGAGACACTTGGGCCTCAGTATCTTCATTATCTGCTCAGCGAGATGCAGGCGGTCTTGGTAAAGGGGTATCAGGTAAAATATAGGCTTTATAAACGTTTGAATTCTAAAGCAAAGCACAATAGTAATTTAATGTTTGAATATATGATGTTGGTTTTATACAGTTTATTATACGCAATTTTGAATACATTGTGCATCAGAAAAAAAAGGTTATACTTTTTAAAAATGTATTATGTTTCATCTTAAACATCTTATTTAGTTTTATTTTTGGTTAATATAGCATAGAAGCTGGGGTGTCATTAATTTTGACATTTTAACATTGATTTTGCATAATGAAGCTTGTTATAATTAGGTTAAAATTTCCATTTAAAAATGTTTTTTTGCCATACAAAATAAAAAAAAAAATACATAAATGCAAATTTGATATGTTCTGCATGCTACATTTTTGTGTCACAAGACATTTTTTAATAATACATTTGATTAAAATGACATTAATATTAATGAAGGAATGAATGCTGCCCTCATGAGATTGTTTGAATTGCATTTGCAATGTTTTTTGCTAATTTAAGACTTGGACCAAATACCACAAGCATCATGCTTTTGACCGGTGTCTAATTTGTCCTTTCAGGTCCATGTTTTGACTTTCACCGTGTACCATTTGCTCTCTGTCCTAAAACCATCCTTGACCGGAGGAGATCTCGACCCATGCATGGACATGCTCATCACGGTAAACAGCGCTTACATTTCCATTAATAATCAAAAACAATCACGTCCTGTCATTCACTAACTCTCCCTTTGCAGATCTTCAACAATGAGTTATTTGGACCTGTAGCTGAGGAGAAGGACATCAGAGGAATCGTTTCCAAAGTGATGGAGGCCCGTCACAGCAAGGGCTCCGACTCGTACGAGCTCCTCGGCCAGTTCTGCGGTCAGGAGCGTGTCATTCACCTCATCCTGCCGCTCAAAGAGGTGAATAACCAAGGCACTGCTTCTGTAGGCTCACCATTTCTCAAGAGACTAATCTGGTCTTCCTCTTTTTAGATACTTGAGAGCACAGCCAGTCTGAAGGTGTCGAGGCGAGTGCATGCTGTGCTCAGGAGGATTGTGGCGGGACTTTTGCTCAATCAGACCATGAGCCCTCAGTCCATCCTGCTGCTCAGCCACGGGCTCATCAGTGAGAGTCTGCCACTCATTACCAGCAAAAACAAGTACGTCACACCCACTCAGGTATGCATTAGAACTGCTTTGATCAGATCTGATTTGAACATCATCACATCCCATATTCCCCCAGAGAGAAGCAGCGTCTGCCTCCAGACCCTCGCCTGCCTCAGCCGAGCTGTTTACTGTTGCCGTCCACTCCTAAGAGAGGAGGAGCGAGAGCAGCCATCAGCAAAAGAACAAACATGCACATCCTGGTGGAAACGGGTCTCACTGTAAGTAATTGATGCATTGGTTTATGATTGATTAAGAGTAAATGAGGTTCGATCTGGAGCAGAAATGATTCAAATCTAGTGCTGTCAAATGATTAATTGTATAATAAGAATAGAAGTTTTTGTTTACATAATATATATATATATATATGTGCGTGTGTGTACTGTGTATATTTATTATGTGTATATATAAAGACACACACACAGAGTGTATATTTGGAAAATACTTCATGCATTTACTTGAAAAATATGCATGCATGTGTGTGTTTATATATATACATAATAAATATAGTGCACACAGTACACATACATATATAAACTAGAACTTTTATTTTAAAAAGTGACAAATCTTTTGACAGCAGTTTTCATATCACACTCCTTCAGCATTTAGGAAGTTGTACAGTCTGTCTGAATTAAATTAATGTGCCAATTCAGATAGTGTTGTAAATTTATTTTGACTGTTCATAAGTTTGGTGTCTGTAAAATGTATAAATGTCTGTGTAAGATTTATTTTATGCTCATTAAGGCTGCTTTTATTTCAACAAGAATATAATTTAAAAATAATAATAGTAATTTTAATTAATTTATTTAGCTCAATTTTTTTAGCAGCATTACGTTCTTCAGAAATGCTAGTAATATGCAATTTTTTTGTCCACAAAATATTCCTCCTCAATATTGAAAAGTTGTCCTGCTTAGTATTTTTGTGAAAACGATGCACAGAAAATTATTCGATTCGAACATATTTTATCAATTTAATGCATCCTTTCTCAATAAAAGTTCCAATTGTTCTTACACACTTTAAAAAACACTGAATATTTTACAAATATTTTCTTTTAAGCACCAAAATGTCTCTTCCACAGTTGCTTCACTGTAGTCTGAAGACTTCAAAGATCAACTCGTCTAATCCATCAGTAAAGGAGATGCTGGATCCTTTCGTATCTCTCCTCCTGGACTGTCTTAACTCCATGCATGTGAAGGTGGGTCCAGCCTGGGTTTAGTTCATGTGTTTTATTGTGTGTGATTGCAGCAGTGTCTGTAGCATGTAAACGCATGAATACAGCAAGTTGTCTTGTGCAGGTGATCAGCGAGGCTCTGCAGGCCTTCATCTGGGTCCTGAAGTTTCCTCTGCCGGCATTGGGGAAGAATTATGACCAGCTGACCAAGCAGCTGTTTGTCCTGCTGAAGGACTACGCTAAAGCTGGAGCTGGACGTGGAGAGAACTTCCTCCTGGTTCAGAACTGCTTTAAGGTGAGAGACACCCTCACCACTATCTCATGTTCTCATTTTGAAGCCTAAATGTGAATAATCCAGTGGGACATGCTTTGTTTCATAGGCCATTTCTGTTTTGGTGAAGAGCATGACCAAACCTGTGTCAGAAACACAGCTGCAAGTGCTTCTGGGATATGCTGAGGAGGACATTTATGATTGCTCGCGGCAAGCCACAGCTTTCGGCCTCCTGAGGGTAAGACCTGATCATCTAAGATTCTTGTTTGTCAGACGAGGCGTATTCTAACGCTTTACAGTGCATGCAACTAGTTATGTTCATGGTAATTATTAATAACTAAAACCAAAATAATTAACAATTTCTTACTTAAAATAAAAAAATAAACATTAATTGAATAAATTTAATTAAATTGCCAATCTGAGAGAACAGAAAAAAACATTTTTTTCAGTTTATATTATAAGAATATATATATTATATTAAAACTATAAGCATATCAAAAAGCATTAAAAATACACAACTAGTTACTAAAATTTGAACTAAAATAAAAAAAACATTTTGCAGGCAAAAATGAACCAAAAATTGGTACTATTTCTGTTTTTAATGAATTTTTAATTTTAGTAACTCAGTTGTGTTTTTGCCACGCTTTTTTAATATATGCCCTTTACAGTTTTTAATAATGCAATATAATATCCTTATAATACAGTATAAACTCTTTTTAATCCTTTACTTTTATTAATTTCATTACATCAAGTTAAACTAAATGAAAATGAGAAATGTTGAAGTACTAAAATAACTACTACTTTATAAAAACCACGTAGACAACAAAATGCAACCAAATTCCTAAAACTTCAGCCGGAATTTAATGGAAAACTAAATATATAAAAATATAAAATATAAAAAATATTTAAAAAAATTCAAAATAATAAATTCTAAAAGTCTAGATTCTAAAATCGCTCTGGTAATGCTCTGCTGTATGTGGTTGGCTAGATATTGCTCTTGTTCAGGAAAATGATGTGAGCTGATTTTTCAGTGAGTCAGACTGATAATCAGATAAATCCTCCTCCAGTGATCATGACAGCATGATGGAAATGAACGGGTTTGTTTGTCTTGCAGGCAATTCTCTCCAGGAAACTGGTGGTGCCGGAGATGGAGGATGTTATGAAAAAAGTGGCCAAGTTTGCCATCGACGGGTCAAACGAACAGGTCCGCATGCGCTGCAGACAGGTCAGTCAGGAAACTGCAGTCTTCATCATCAGCCAGGTTTATAGATTAATAGTATAATAATAATATCTGTCCTCTGCTGTGATTGCAGATCTATCTGAAGTACCTGATGGACTATCCACTGGGCAAGAAACTCAGGAAACACTTTGACTTCATAGTGGCTCAGCTTACGTAAGAACAGCTGATTACAGTGGGAAGTGAATTGTTTTTGTTCATGTCAGGAAAATTAAAATCAAATTTCTTATTCTCTTCCCAGTTATGAATATGACACAGGGAGACAGTCTGCTCTGGAGTTGATGGCTTTTATTTTCCAGAAATTTCCTCAGGTACTGTAACAAAAACAACTAATAATAAACATTGTACTTGAGTATAGACGTTTTTAATTTTATGAATTCACTTTTATATGTATTTAAATTTTGATTTAAAAAATATATTTTTAGTTTTATTATTAAGTTGAATAATTTACATTTTATTTCAATGTACAAGAATGTTTTAGAAAAGTATTTTGAAGAAAAAACTGATAAAAAAAACTTTGGTTTGCATCTGGATTCTTCTTAATAAATGGCATAAAACCAATTTAAATGTTGCACCATCCTGTTTCATTCTACTTGTTTTCATAAATATCCAGTTTGACCTGGAAGATCATTCTATGCTTGGTGTTTATAATACGCTAATATAAGTGTGTTTTTTGTTCTCAGTCTCACTTGCATAAGCACTGCGGATTGTTTTTCGTGCCTCTGTCGTTGGCCATGATGAACGATGATTCTGCGACCTGTAAGAAAATGGTGGCTCTGGCCATCAAGTCTCTGCTGGGTCAGCTGGATCTGCAGCATAAAAATTCCATGTTTAACCTGGTTAACGCCTGGCTAACGGGCGAGAAGGTGAGTGAGAAAACTTAAAGCTGAAAAAGTGCTTAAATGTGATTTGGTCTTAACGGTTAGCATGTTTGGGCTTTTCTAGGCGGCTTTGAGGCGACTCGGAGCTCAGGTTTGTGGGCTGTTTGTGGAAGTTGAAGGGGAAAAGTTCAACCGGAGACTGGGTGCCCTGATACCTCTCATAGAGAAGGAGATCCATACTTCCAACTTTGAGGACGTGAGTGCAGAGTTTCATAGTATCTGGACTTATTTAGCATGTTTAAGTCTTTGTGTATTGATAATGGCTATGATATGATTAGATCGAGGAAGAGGAGGATGAGAAGGCTGCAGACAGACTGCTCTTCTGTTACCTCACGCTCGTCGTCAAACTCATCAAAGACTGTAGCTTTTTGGAGCTCCACACACCCACAGAGCTTCTCAACAGCATCTGGAGTATGAACACTTACAGATAAATTAAACACTTTCACTTATGAGCCTGGGATGCTTCATCTTCTCTCTCTTTCTTTCTCCAGGTCATGTAAATACTCATCTGCGTTACCCTCACTGCTGGGTCTGGCTGACAGCCTCTCAGATCTTTGGTTTGCTGTTTGCGGCTCGTAAACCAGAGGAGCTCTTGGCCTTATGCAGCTCTCAGGAGAACACGAGTAAAACCACGCAGCCTGTGGCCACCGCTTTTCTACTAGACAACCTGTCTCAGAAGGCAAGAGCCCTGAGAACCTGCAAATATGAAGTTCATTTCAGGAAGACAGATTGCATTAATCAATATTTTGTTTCTAAACCGTTAGATGAGAGAAATGGTCCTGTCCCTCTCTTACCAACTGCAGTCTAAGTTCTTGGATATTTCCGCTGGAGAGCAGGTGGGAAATTAAAAAAATTAAAATAAAAAAATGTGTTTGTTTGTATATATGTAAGTATATATTAATATATTGATGATAATTTAGGTATATTATGTCATTGTTTTTAATTACAAAAAACATCATGTTAGTGAACATAGTTAAAAGTTTCATTAGTCTTATTTGCTTTCTAGGTGATTTAATATTTAATAATTCTAATTATATTTTAATTATTTTATCAGACATTATTCAGTTAAATCACGTTTATTTTTTGTCACCAAAAACACAACTTGGAAATAAGAACATTTTATAAATAAAAAAAAAAAATAGGAAAACCTTTTTGTGCATATAAACCAAAAACCCTGATTAATTGTATTTTTATATGTCATTGATGCACAGTATATCTCAGTACACTTTTATAAACTTAAATTAGGTATTATTTTCTAGACTTTTTTGTTAAATAAATGTCCAAATGCTTGAATATTATGTTGTTGTTGTTCATTTTTAAATGTATAAAATATGTAAAAAAAAAAAAAAAAAAGACTAACTTTTATTTTTCACTGTGCTAGTTGACTAAAAATATGACATTTTTGTTCCTCTGTTGTTCTGATCAGGTGGTGAAAAACTTACTTTATGTGGCCAAAGTGATCTACCTGATCTCACCAGAGTCTGATACCGTGAATCCAGCTGAAGAACAAGAGAGTGAGGAGAAAGAAACTATGGAGAACGAAGAAGAGGAAGATAAGAAGCAGGAGCTTGAGGAGCAACAGAATGAGAACAAGCCTCCGTCTCTGCTCTGGGTGATGAAGAAGCTTTCATTACTGGCCAAAAGAGAAGCAGCAGATACACCGAAAGTGCCTTTGAAGGTGGGCGATAGATTAGTCCTTCTGTTTATGCTTGACTTCTCTGAACGATACAGGTTGATCGCTGGTAGGAACGTCCTCAGTTTGGTAGTTAAGTAAGTTTTTCTGTTACCGTTTTCTTCTTTAGAGAACTTGCGTTTTTAAGTTCTTGGGAGCCATAGCTGTGGACCTCGGAAAGGATCGACTTGGACCGTATCTGAACACTATCATCGCTCCGCTGTACAGAGAGCTGGACAGCACATATGCAGACCAAGGTCAGTTCACACCGTCCTTACAGCATAAAACCCTACAGTGTTTTTTTTCATCTGGGGAAATACAAAGCAGTTAGGAAACTAATACCTTGACTAAACAAATATATATATATATAAAACAAATACATTTTTCAATATACTAATTTAATCTTTAACTCTAAAGTTGCCTGTATATGTAAAACACAAACCTGTAAAGCCTCTAAAATGATCTAAGCTTGAAAAACCTGTTGTGCACAGTACACAATATACAGGACTTCTGTCATTTGAAACTTGTTACTAGTCAAAAGGCAGGTCGTTATGACACGTGTCTTTTTGTTGTGAAATCTGTACCGATTTTAATGACGTAAACATTAACAACTTTTATAAAGAAGTAAATAACCATGCAAGTCCGTGACTGAATCACATTTCTCATTGTTTCTAAATAAAATAAGTTTTTTTCTGAAGGATGAACTCTATATTCTCAGTATATTCTTATATATGCAATAAGTCAAACATGACACTGACTTTTTTTTCATGTGATTTGTAGCAAAAACTGACTAATGTAAAAAAAAAAAAAAGTCTGATTTAACTTAGAATTTCACTATAAATGCAGATTTGTATCTCGGAGTGGCTGCATCTGACATTTGATTCATCTTCATTGATCTTTCAGACCCCACACTAAAGAATCTGGCGCAGGAGTTGATCGAGTTGTTGAAGAAGCTAGTCGGTCTGGAGCGGTTCTCTTTGGCTTTCGCTGCTGTGCAGAAAGAAGCTGCTCAGAGACGAGCTTCACGCAGGAAAGCCAAGGCATTGCAGGTAAAACATGTTTCTAAACGCTGCTCAAATCAACTTGTACAAGTAATTATAGACATAATCCCTAAATCATGCATTCTGTTTTGTGTCCCTTGACAGGCTGTTGTAAATCCTGACATTGCTGCCCGAAAGAAGGTAAAGAAGCAGTTAAAGAAAAATGAGGCCAAAAAGCGGAAAATGGCATTTGCGCGTACAGGACATAACACAAAGAAACATAAAGGCACATCACTGAAAGATTTGGCTGTAATCAGCTAATTCATTTGTTTGTTTTGCTTAATAATGCATCACCAAATGCGTACTTGATAGTAGTCTGTATCAGTATATGGATTTTTGCAACTTGTGCAATGTTTTTAAATAAAACCATGCAAAAACAGCTGTTTGATGATATGCATGATGCAACGTGTGGACTGCATATTTATTTCATAGCCACAATGCAGGAGTGCGTGCCCCTGAACACGTGCAAATATAAATATGCCATTACAAATCCGAAGCATACAAACGACATCAGTTAGTCTTAAATAACTACCCACTAGTATCAAACTGAGCTGCAGCGGTTATTCAGAATCTGGCTAAATTTAAAAAGCAAACACCTCTGAAATTACAAATGTAGTGGATACAGTTTACCAAAAACACAAGCATCAGTAGAGACGAGAAGCAAAAAAAGAAGGGAGTTCATTCGTGGAGAGTCTGATCAATGCCGCTCAACGTTTCTGTACTAAATGGGAAGAGAGGACTGTCTTCGCATAATAGGAAGAACGCAGTCATTGGTCCAAAGGACACCCAATAAGAAGTCTCTGAAGTTCCTATTTACAAGACACTTGAATTTACTGCCGGCTCTTCAGTGACTCAACCAACCTGAAATGCAGAAGAACAGGCGGTATTAGTAAATACAATGCAAAGAATTTGTATTTAAACACTAAAAGTAAAGCTCTTACCATTCCATCGCCTCATCCAGGCCTGTGCCTTTAGTAGCAGATGTCTTGAAGATCTGCCACTTCCTATCCTTGAGCGCAGGTAAACCCAAAGCGTTAGCCACTTCTGTAGGAGTCATGGCCTGTTCCATGTCCTGCTTGTTTGCAAACACCACCAGAATGGCTTTCTTCAGCTCCTCCTCCTGGAAAAACAAGACAGATGACTTAATTCTTTGAAATACAGGTACTTTATTGGCATCTTTGGTTCCACGAACAGCCCGTATCACTCATTGCACAAAAAGTGCTTAAACAGTTACACAATAGAAACCACATCTGACCAACCTCCAACATGGCCACCAGCTCAGATTTGGAGATCCCCATCCGGTCCCGGTCACTGCTGTCCACCACATAAATCACTGCGTCTGTGTTGGAGTAATAACACCGCCAGTACGGTCTGTGGAGGGAGCAGTTTAGATATTCAGCTTGGTTTCTTTCTTAATAAAATACAACGCAACATAAAAACGTCTTGCCTGATGCTCGTCTGTCCACCGAGGTCCCACACTTGAAACTTTAGGTTCTTGTATGTCACGGTTTCCACATTAAAACCAATTGCTGTGTTCGAAAAAATAACAAATTAGTTCACCCTACATCTCATGTAGAAAGTTGTGCACATAAATGATCGTAAACACGTTACTTACTAGGAATGGTGGTGACCACTTCTCCTACTTGAAGTCTGTACAATATGGTGGTTTTTCCAGCTCCATCCAAGCCTAAAATGAGGATTCTCATCTCTCTGGTGCCAAAAAGGCCGGAGAAGAGACTGGAAAAGAACCCCCCTGTAAATAAAACCAAATTATTAAACCGATCAGGACAGTAAATAATGAACTTGTGCTTTTTTAGAGGAGAACGTTATCTCTTAGAATCATAATTCATAGGAATTAACACCTAAACAAAAAATTGTCAAAAATGGTGTATAATTAAACTTTTCAATAACATAGGTAACGTTATGCGGTTATCTGCTATGCTAACAAACAAACTAATGTTAGCGTCACCAGGCGAACCGATGCGTGATGAGTAAACCTCCCTTTATAAGCACACAGAAAAGCGTTCCTATTTTAACATGAACTGTCCGTTATATCCAGAAAAATAGATTTTATTTCACGCAGACCCACCCATTCTAGATTAAATACTTTAGTAGCGATGTCTTTCTGGTGGCAGATCCGTGGAAACACTTCCGTGCTCGAGCTGCTGAATGACGTGTCACACATACACGTGAACGAGCTGTTTATTCGTCGATTCACCGCGCGCACATTCGACACTCTTTCAAGCGAATCTGTTGCTGTCTGTAAATACCTCCGATACCTTAAGTTTTTAACACCATTACTACTATTATTATTACAATTATCAGAAATATACACACAAACATTAGAACGATAACATGTGGGGGATAAAATACAAATCTAAAATATAATTAATAAGCAAAAAGAAGCATACAAATGATTGCTTCTGATTTTTTCTACTCTATGCTATGCATTTACTTACCTTAAATAAATGTAAAACATTTACCTTAAATAAATGTATTTAATTGTTTTAAAAAGGTGGATTAATAAAACAAAAATAGTAATATATGTATTTTCCTGATAAATATATTAGAGCTGTGCTTTATTTTGTTCTCCAGATTTGTTAAAGTAAACAACAGATTAAAAAACATAAAGAGCAGAGGAACTGATATGACCTCTTGTGGTGAACTGCATGAGTTGCAAAAGAAAAAAGCTATTATGAAGAGACCAACAACAGCACAAAAAAACAAAAACAAAAATACAATAATAAATAATATATAGAAAAGAAATAGTAAAACAATAATGATAAGAAATAATAATAAGATGAAGATTGCACTACAATGTTACGTGATAAATAACCGAATAACAGCCTGCATGAGAATTATTCTAATAAGCTGTTGATATTACAATGCATTGTGGGATACTTCTGTTCTTACCCTCTTGGAGAAGAATAGTCAAATTATTAGACCTCACTGAATAAAAAAAACGTGCAGTGGTATTCTTACATAGTAAATTATTTAAATTGACAAAAAGTAATTTTATTAATGTAGATAGTACTTTAACGTTTTAAAAAGAAAGTGGAATAGTCTCAAAGTTTGTCAAAAATGTAAAACAATCAAACACTTGCTTTAGTTGAAGCCTAAAAGTATATAAAACAACAGTAGAAATGTGTTCATATCCTATAGAAGATATCAAATGTTTAAAAATAAAAAGCAGTTGATGTGTAAGTCTCTGTGGCTCAGTGGTTAACGCATTTAATCCTGAACATGAGTCCTGCTTCAAACCCCACTATTGCTGATTTTAAATCAATCTCATCCAACAAAGTCACTCAAACTCATAAAACACAATGTGAGGTCCACAGTGGGACGGTGAGTAAACACATGCTCCTGGAGCGTGAGCCTGAGCCTGTGTTAGTAACATGGGTTCAAACCCACCTCACTGAAACACACACAGTTTACTTTCACTTCTTTATTGTGGACTCGCAGGTCAACGGTCAAATATAAGTTCCTGCACAAGCTTTAACAAGAGACCTGTGGCTCACTGGTAGAGCACTGCCTCATGGGTTCAGAGGTTGCTGGTTCAATCCCGGCCAGGTCTCTGCGTTACGGGTGAATGTGGAGAGTGTGTGAAGGTGTGCCTGAAGAAGGGGGAGACCGGTGTGGGTCTCCCCCTGGGGCTTCCGGCGTCATGACCAGCAGCGGTTATGTGTCCAAGTGTGTGCCAGCAGGGATGCTTTTAGACAGACTGTAAAAGAACAACTATAAAAACCTATTATAACTTGCTTTTCAAAACCTACATTTAGTACACTAGGAGATACTTATGAAACAATAATACCTACACAACTTTAATACAATTATTGTCTGTCCAGTTGATTTACAATAGTTGACAAATATTTTTCTGTTCCCTCATTAGTACCCATTTTTCAAACTTCTCAGAGAATGCTTTAAATGCTTTCAGAAAAAGACCACAGGAGGGCTCAACCCATTTAAAGTCAATAAACTTGATTTGCAGCATTGTAATAAAAAACATAAGATAAGATCCACACAATTAACATAAAAATACAAAAAAAACTTTATCTCATGTTAACTACAAAATAACTATACTATAATAACTCGCACTAGACTCCATATCCAATGATGTACCACCGAATGGCTCTAAAGTCGATTTAGAGAAGTGTAATTCACAAAAATATCCACAGGAGGGCATAATCCAATTAAGGTCATTAGACTCGATATGCAGAGATGTCATTTAAAAAAATGCTTTTAAAGAGGTGATAAAACGAAAGCGTTTTATCACTGTATTATTTGTATCATCGTATTATTTGTCTCTTTTCATTTACATTTAAATGTATTCATTTAGCAGACACTTTTATCTAAAGCGACTTACAGGTGGGGAAAACTCCTAAAAAGGCAAAAACAACTTAGAAAGTGCTCATTATACCGTATAACAGGCAATGTTCAAATAAGTGCAGGCTAGAAAGGGAAAGAAAGGATAGGGTTAAAATAATTTTTTTTGATGTCAAGTAGTTTTGAAAGAGATCGGTTTTCAGCAGTCGTTTGAAAGTTGAAAGAGAGTTGGGAAGATCATTCCACCAGACAGGAAAGTTTTGGAAAGACATGGCAAGGCAAGACTCTCCATGGCCTCGCCCCTCAGTATATATCAGATATGATCCAGCCTTAGGCGGGACCGTTCCTTCTCTGTTGCTGGTCCAAAATTATGGAATGAGCTGCCATTGCATCTTAGACAGAATCATTCTTTTGTGGTTTTCAAGTCATCACATTTTTTTACTCTCGCTTTTAATTCAGTTTGACTTGTTGAGTGCTATCTGTGTTACTGCTATTGATTTTACAGTTTTACAGTTACTATTATTTAACATTTTAATAAATCTTTAATTGAACACAACCACAGCAAATCAAATAACCTAAATAAAGGGGAACATATTATATAATAATAACATACATTACATATATAATAAATATACATTACCGTTGGGGTCAGTAAGATAAAAACATGTGTGAATACATTTTAAAATATAATTTTTTCCTGTGATACAAATCATAATTTCTTCAGTCTTCAGTGTCACATGATCCTTTCAGAAATCATTCTAATATGTAAGGGATAATGTATAGGCAGCCGGTAGATCAGGACCCGATGTGAAGCGGTATCACACTGAAGCTACCTGAACATTATCCCGCTTATTGCACGACTACTTGCAAGTCTTGTCTTGTCTCTGCGTCTCAGTCTGATGACAGCAGACAGCTCACTCAGGTAAGACACCAGTTCAGTCTGTGTGACGTCACACCGACATGCATTTGAGAATGGCTTGATTTATTAAATCAAAAGAAAACAACCTGTGGATCTTTATCATTGGATGGTTGTGTGTACACACACTACCAACACACATTTCAGTCCAAACAGCTGGAAAAAGTGCATGTACCACCGTATGACCCCTTTAAATTAAATGTTTTATATTTGGTCAAAGAATCCTGAGAGAACAAAATCACAGGTTCCAAGAAATATATTTCGAACATTGATAATTCTAGTAATGAATCAGCATATTAGAATGATTTCTGAAAGGATCATGCAACACTGAAGACTGGAGTAATGATGCCTAGGATTATCTGTTTTCCTTTAGTGTATTATTATCTGTCTATAGTATATTATATTTTAGTATAAATTTGTTAATGCATAAAAAATCTCGTGTATAAATCGAGAACATCCGAATCGTCGTCGGGTAAAAAAAACGCAGTTCTCATCCGCTCCGCTAGGCGGCGTAAGGCGCGAAACTTCACACGCTTGATCACATCCATGTCGTTTAATGCCATGAAAGTACAGCTTCTGTAGATCAATGACAGACTCTTACGGTCTCTCAAACACAGCCCGTCAGCGAACAAAACGAACACAAACCGCGACTCACCTGTAAGTAACTTTCGGATCTGTCGTGCTTGTATCTCTCCACCTGCCAGTGTACTGCTCGGGGGAGGGACTTGCTCTAGAAAGCATTTGATTGGACAACATTTCTGATCTGTGAAGACAATGTTTACATTGTAACGTTACATGTTAAAAGCCAACTAGTAAATAAATGACTTAAAGCTACTGATTTCAGTCATACAATCTAATAATTGTCATTAGACACTATTGTATGGTTTACATATTTATATAAATGTTTACTTTTAGGATTTCAAATTCATCAATAGTGGATGTGCTATCTTTATATGTTTTTTCCTTTTATATATTATAGCAAGTAATGTAAAGACAGTGGGTTGTTTTTTTGTGAAGTTATGATGTTTATGTTTATTTAAATGCATAAATATTTAATGTTGCTTAGTGGGTTATTTAATAGATAAATGCTTGAAATAAGCCTATATGTAAGCGGCTTCCAATTATGTAAAAGTGTTTTACATAAAACTGTTTTTCTTGTGAATGTACACAAATTAAATAAAATTGTAGAATAGTTTTGAATAATGTCTTATTCTTGAACGAGTATAGTAAGCTATAAAAAAAGCTGCAAAAAAAAAAAAAACGTCTTACGTCTGCTCAAGCCAGTCTGTAGTACTACCCCAGGTGTGTTCAGTAGTCCATGTTTTTCACATTGGTTATCTTTGCCAGTCTGTCTCTGGTTTTCTGTTTCACTGCTCAGTTATTCAGTATCTTTCTTTGGTTTGGGACTTGAACCCCCAACGTGTGTTTAGCCACTAGTGCCATTGTGGCCTGCTTTGTAGGATATAACATTAACAGTTTACCATAAGCAAGAGCGGAATTTGAACCCAGGTCTCCTTGATTAAAAAACATCACCATATGAGCTGAGCTACAGAGCTTGACAAGTTTAGATGGATTCGGTTGGGGTTTTATTAAGAGCTCTGTTTAAAACTAAGAAACAGGAAGGCTTGAACTCAGAACTTAATGTTTGAAACGTAGCATTTTATCACCTGTGCCACCGAGCTTCTGGTGTTAAATGATTTTTTAGCATGAGGTATAGCAAGAACTTGATGTGGTTGGATTTGAACCAACACTTTTATGTACCATAAAGTAAATAATTATTCACTGCGCCACAGAATCTCGGTGTCAGAGGTGTTTTTTAAACAGTTAATTAGTCTGAAATTAGCTTCCTGTGCTTAGTAAATAATGACAAGTTGTTGAGCAATCATGGGAATCGAACAATGTCTTGCATGTACTAATGCCATGCAAATCGTCTTCGACAACTTCACACAGAACCAGAAAGATCAGATTTTGTCTGGCATGAGCACACCACCTGACTGTCAAATTGGCTTCTCCAGAATGACTGAAAAAGCTGTTTGGTGATTGGTCAGACACATTGATGACAGATATGATGTGTGTCATACTCTGACACCTTCAGTTATGTTCACATGCAAATCTGTGAAAACACGTAATCACTGTTATATTGTGTCAGGTTTAAAAATGCATAACCCCATTTCTTCATATCTCATGTACTAGGCCTATAAACTAGTCCAGAGGAAATTGGCTACACCTGGAAGATCTAATCAAGCCTATCTTAACTTCAACAATTAATTCAGAACTAGAGCCTCGAGAAAGTGGCCCAGTAATCTTTTTTTATCACAAAGTTTTGCTGGGGAAGACGCTAACAGTGTCTCATTCGGAAGGCTTTTCGGAATTTTTCTTTTGTTTAACTTAAATGGGTTGTGCCCTCTGGTGGTGATTTTTGTGAATTGTGCCCTCTGATGGTGATTACTGTGAATTACACCGCTGCGAATCGAGTATAAGAATATCTGTGAAATATGCTGCTATTGGAATTTATTATAGTATAATATAGTATATTATAGTGTCATGTAGTATTATTATAGTAAAGTTTATAATGGTCAGTATGTATTTTTCAAAAAAGACAATACATTGACAAATTTTCTTATACTTCTATATTATGGTTTCATAATATGTTTTTATAATAAATCATCATTTTATTAATAAGATCATATTGGCTCTGCTTATATCTTCCCTTGCACTGCTTATGTACTACATTTGCATGTGTGGGAACAGTGAATAAAAACTGAAAAATGATGAATAAGTATTTGAGAAAGTCACCAGGACATTTTGTTGGCAATCTGACTCTTTTAATGTTGCAGGGATAAAATGAACGATACAGTTTATTGTTGACTGCAGAATACTTGTGTATCTAAGACAAAAAAGCAGGAATAAAACAGGACATGACTAAAATATGTCACTTTACTGTCTCTATGTGCAGTCAAACAGAACAATGGTTTATAATGACTATAAATGCATATGTGAAAGAGACAAAGTCCTCTGGATCTCCGTGGTGCCTCGTATCGCTGCACGTTTACCTCAGCCTGCCACCAACTTTGCCCTTGCCACGACCTTTGGCACTGAAAAGAGAAAAATAATCTTTAAATTAAACCTGTATACGAAAAAATAATTATTGATCCTTTTATCAGTCCATTGAGCTACTAAATCAGAGCATGACATTATGCTATTGAAATTATTTTTATTATTTTTATTTCTCATCAAAATGCATTAAAATTTTTTCTTGCAAATTAGCAAATTACACAGACTATTTATCTGAGCATACCCTAATTAATATTCATCAGCAAACCCATGAATATTAATTAAAACAACAACCATGAACCAAAAATGATTCCTGTCCTTACACTTTTTAATACAAGTGAAGTGGAAACTGAATTAACAACAGCAGTTCACAAAATTAGAAGAGACAAGTTTCAAACACATGCAAAAAAAAAAAAAAGTGTCCCTGATTCACATGCAGTCCATGTTTCAGTCTTGTTTTGTCCTAATGTGTTTCTTACCCTCTTGTTCAGCCTACAGATTCCTTCTCCAGAGGCAAAATTTTCATTTTAAACTTACCGTTTTACTGGAGTCTCTCTCATCTATGTCCAATCAATATATTATATAAATATATATATATAGGAATAGTTCACCCTCAGGCCTTCCAAGATATAGATGAGTTTATTTCTTCAGATTTGGAGTAATTTAGCATTACATCATTACTCAGCAATTGATCCTCTGCAGTGAATGGGTGCCATCAGAATGAAAGGCTAAACATCTCATCTCATCTACATCTTGGATTTTTGGGTGAATATTTCTTATATAGTTTGTCTGCATATTTGAATGTTTCTGTCAGTTTATGTGGACAAATTCATGTGTTGTTGATCAATAAAAGTACTGAAGGAGCCACTTGAACTGGTCCTATTAGGATTAATGTTAAAAATCCTAAACGTTTCCCCGTTTGACGCTGGGATTGAGCTGGACCACATGCTCCAGCTTCACTCCGGTCAAGATTGTGCGGTTTCATCGGGTCTGGGATTTGAAGGAGCAGGGTCCATTGAGCAGCTAAAACAGCTTTGTCTTGGTCTGCTCAACAGCAACACTTCCTCTGCTTCCTATCTCTCACCCAGACCATGTTGAAACCAGGGGAAAGTGAACAGTGTGGCTCAGGGTACTTACCTCTGGTGATCTCTGACTCTAGCCAGTAGCTGAGTGACCTGTAAGGGACACATACGGAAGTCTTGCTAAGCACAAAAGGCGATATTAACATGACCATCTGATGGGGAAACCTGTGGATTTGCAGATGTCCTCTGCCTGATTACAGCCTCCCTTCGGCTGATCGAGAGCCCAGACCTGACACATATCTGACCCACAACTGTTACTGACAGCAAACTACACAGCAAGTGAGGAGGTCACCCTCACAGCCGGTTACTTACAACTTTTGTTGTTCAGTGATTCGGGTCTGGAGAACATTCATCTGGAAGCAAGTCACAGTTTTAGACAGGCAGACCATGGATGCCTTTTACAGCACCCAAGTGGGAAGTATATTATCAGCTAAGTCTTTTAAAATTAAGATGATTTACAAATGATCTTAATTTCGTAATGTGAATATACTGGTGCATTCAAGAGCTCCAGGGTAGTTCTTAGTTATCATGTGCATCAGCTGCATTCAGATAACTTTGGTCTAGAGAGAAAGATGGCAATGTATCTTTTCTGCATAAAATGCAGCAATGTCCTACATATATATATATATATAAATTGTACATATATGAAAACAATACTACATATGTAAAATTATGAATAAAGTCTTTATTAAATGCACAGTGGGTTTGTTTCTGCAAACAAAAAGTTTATTTTTAATCAAATTTCAGAAGGTGCTGGAATTGGAATATTATTTTAAAAGGTATATTACTTTTAACTTATTTAAATAGAGATGAAGCATCCATTGCATCTGATGTTTTCTCATATGAAACTCTGGATTTAATGAAACTGAAACTGTTTTACACTCATAATTACAATCTTGTGGTGATGCTAATGTGCATTCAACTTTCAACTCATAAATAACATTAAATATTTAACACAATGTAAATATTTAATGTAAAAAAAGAAGCTTTTACCTTTAACAAAATGTTGTCATTTTTGGTGGGAAGCCAATTAATTATTCACTATAATTTAATTAAATGTTAAATTAACTAGATTTCATGTTCACTTGTGTCAAACTATCAAAAAAATTGTCAATACTGACGTTGAAAATCTTAATTATTGCAATAGGGCACAAAAGGAAAGAGCTTTGAAATACAATATACAAAATTCATATTGACAGTGATTGAAATATGTAATTTTGCTTTGCTTTTTATGTCAGCACTTACGTCATATTTCTGTCTCTTCAGTTTCTCGCCGAGGTCGAACTTCTCAGCCTCCAGCTGCATCATCCACTGCCAGAGCTCATTGGCCTTCTCTCTGCAAGAACCAATCAGAAGCTTCATCAGTGGCCATCTCCACACCACCAGCTGATCTGACCGTGATGACTTACTTCAACTTATCTTCAGACAGGTGATCGATGTTGAGTGGCTTTCTCCTCTCGGCCAGGATCTTCTTCTTCTTTTCTCTCTCCGTCTGCTTCTTCGCCCCCTTGCGGCCCTCACCCTGCAAAACAAGATATTACAGTGCATGATGATATTTTAATTATGCACGTTTCCAGTTTGCCAGAAATCTCTTCATTCAAACCTTCTGCTGGATTCCTCCATACTGGTGTGTCATGTTAGTAAGCGCTTTCTTCTTCTTAGCATCTTCATCTTGTTTCTTCCTCTGTTCCTCTAGCTCTCTTCTCTCCTTTTCATCCTGATGAGAGATGATGGAAAGAGTTTGAACTGCATTTCTATTCAGTGTTATGGACAACCTGGTTTCATAAAAATATGTTCCTCTGTGCACTTTTTGTGCGACACCACTGTCTACAGAAATGTCTACTGAGTGGCGCTAAAACACAGGTTCAAAATGTGGCACAGTTTTATTAAGCTGCTTTATAATTAAAAGTGATTGATTGATAGTGTTGTTCATTTCTTTTGTAAACTACAGTGATTTGTACTTGTTGGTACGTATTTCTTGTTTAGCAAAAAAAGTGCACCCAGGTACGTTTGTGCCATGAAACCTCCTATTGGCTGATGGGACTGTCACTCACAGCCAGACGGGCTTGTCTCTCCTTCTCTTTGTCTGCACGGATTCTCTGCTGCTCGGATCTCTCAGCGCGACGCTTGTCCTGCACAGATACAACACAAGTTATGAAGCTGTCTAAACCTGTTCTGGATTAGATAGTTCTTCCAGGACTTACGATTCTGTTGACCAGAGCGATCAGCTCCTCTTCATCCTTCTTCCTCTGGATGAAATGAGCCTCGATGAGAGACTGAAGCTCAGATAAATCCTTCTCCTGACGCTTTCTGTGGATGTCCTGTTACACAAGCATGAAAGCCATGTTTACACGAACATACAACTCTACAGAATGTATAGTACCCATATTTTACAAATTGGGAAGACCATGCTTGAATGTCACATGGCAAATGTAATGTCATTTATAGCATATATATATAGGGTGCATATATAACCCCCCTGGGTCCACTTCCACCACAACCCATCCTCGCTCCATGCAAGCAGGTCTCAAACCCAGATCTCTGGCATGGGAGGTAGGGGCTCAACCAAGGAGGCTAAAGGCATTCAGCCTCTTTTTGAGATCAGGGGAGAGAGGTTTACCTGCACAGCACGCACTTGCTTCCTCCGTTACACAGGGTTGCAAAATTGAGTGTAGTATAAGCAAGATGCTACTATTCCCTTTCAAACACTTTTGGAATGCGACTACAGGAAGTGATGTAATTTAAATTCAAACTCACATCAAAGTCCACCTTGTCTCCTTCAGGAATCTTTGGAGCAGTGATATTAGGCATGAATCTGTAAAATAATTGTTATTCGTGAATACTGACGCTGTGCTGTATTCACATCTAGAGATGAACTTAAGAAAGATATCAGAGTAGAACATACTTTGGCTTTGGTTTTGTCTCATCTGGGGATAAAAAACAAATATACAAAATGCATCATCACTGTTAATATGATGCACAAAAAGTATGTTATAGATTCCTAGAGAATCGATCAAAGCGTGTGTGTGTGATTCACCTGTGGCCTCCTCCTCCACTGGAGCTTCTGTTATATGAAAACAGATGAACAGACTCAATTTTTTAAGTGTTTCAAGAAAAAACTAACAATATTTGGGAGTATGTAACGAACCAGAACTAATGAAAAATTATATTTTTGAAACAAATGCCCCTCTAAATGTGACGACCCAATGTTCTGACAGCAACAAACATCATGCATGCGATTGAAAATGAACTCATATATTACATCATGACATACAAACATTACAAATAAACACTGTTTCTGTCCTCCAGCCTTCACAATGACACATCATGCAGTTGCAATTATGGTAAACATTTATTTCAGATCATCATATTTTGAATCGCATCCATCACTCGTAATTCTAGACTTTTTTTTGCTATTGAACAGATCATATTATACATCCTATCAATCCATATTACAAAATCAGCTGCCAAATATCAGAACCTAAATGTGTTCTTCCTAATCTATATTCTATGAATGAATGAACCTGAGGAGCTTTACCTTGTGGTTCAGGTTCTGGCTCCTCTGTTCAGATATGAGATAGTTACAAGTGGTTAAAAAGAATGAAGATTTTCATACACTTGTATATGTAAACAAGCATAATAAGTATAAGAACTGAAATAATTACCTTCTACTTCCACAGGGTCTATTATAAGAACAGTACATCAGTTAGTTTACAAAAACTGTGGCTTGGAAAATTTTAAGCATACCATAACATTAGACCTGCCAATTAGGAACAGATAACCTTTTAGATAAAACACATGGAATTTGGAAAGAATTTAGCAACTGAACTGAAGGATATCACGTTTGTTCACTATGAACTTGAGTGGTCTTGGTTTAAATGACAAGTACTGCAATTCAGGAATTTGGTACCATGCAGATAAAAATGTTTTGATGCAATGGTTTAAAGATTGTACCTATCATTATATATATATATATAAATCATAAAACATCTAAAGAACCGAATTAACAAATCAAATGAGGGAATGATTACCTTCTTCCTCAGGGGCTGGCTCTAATATGAAAATATAACATCAATTACTAAACATTTTGCATTGGTGATATCAAATTTATAAGTACAGAAGATATAGGTCAGACTGATGCTTTACCTTCCTCTGACGGAGGCGGCACTATTGAAAAGAAATGATTAATATAGATACTGTTAATGGGTGTAACGCAATGCATTTTTTATATCGTGCAAGTTCAAGATTTATTATTTAAATTATTAGAAAAAGGTGAATTTACTTAAAATACTGCAATTAAGTTGCTATGTATGAAAGCTAGGTTCTGCCACAGAATTAAAAAAAGAAATTCCTTGAAATTATGATCTTTTATCTTGCAATTCTGACTTCCCTTGTTATATAAAATAAAAAAGTTATTTGAGCACTGCTGTGAGTTTCTATATCTCAATTTTTACTTCTTTTTTTAGAACTGTGAGAAACAAAGTCTGAATTCTGAGAATTAAAAAAAAACAATTCTGTGGTGGAAATATCCTTTCATATTCTGCTCTATTTTTTAATCACTAAAACAATTAAAACTGAGGAAGCAATGAAATAATGGGTGCATAAATTACTAAATTGCAGCATATTGAAGTATATGTTGTGAAAAAAAAATTACCTTCCACTTCAGGAGAGGGAATGATAGAAAAAATGAAAGAAAGAAGGAAGAAATAATTGCATTAAGAGGAGGAAGTAAGTTAAAGGACTGTGAAAATCAACTGAAATGTCTCCATGCCTGAATTTGAAAGACTTTAATCTACGAAGGAAGAAGAAACTGGTCTTTCTAAAGGGTTTAGATAACGTGTTATATCAAAATCTCATTTAATCATATTTTAGAGTTAATCTTAAATTATAGACTCATGCAGAAAAGCAACACAACACACAGTGAAGACGGGTTTACCTTCCTCTTCGGTTTCCTCCACTACAGTATGAACATAATAACCGTTAGTAGCAAATACATTCAGAAGCATAAGAGGAACATTTGCATGATCAAGATGCTGAATCAAGTCAACAGATCATCTTTAAGCTTTGTCAGAACATTGAGATCCACCCAACAGCTTGTGAATGACATTTTGATGAAGTTGATATTCAGAATCTAATGCCATTTGTGTGATCACATGGAAGTTAAATTAATTAAATGTGATTTTTACATAATGATGTCGTAATAATTGTAGACTGATGTTAGATTAGTGGACTGTTGGACAGAATGTGGGGACGGAGATTTTAGACATGGGCAGGACATACTTGATATTAAAATGTCACTCTACACAAACAGATATTAGTAACTTGAGTAACTCAACTCCACTGGCCTTGAAGCTGAGACCAAAGCTATTCTAAAATGAAATGATGGCGGTCTAAAATAGAACAGCAGCATGCAGAACTTCCTTTATACCAGCCTCCATTTCCATGAGGACATAATCAGTGGTTAGTGCATGAATAAGGCTTATGTCGACTGGCTTACCTTCCCTATTACATGATGAAGAAAGAGAGAGAGAGAGAGAGAGAAAATTAACAGTTGACATTGATTTGGATAAAGAAATTAAAAAGGTGATACATGAAGTATATATATGGTAACATATATAATATGGTACAACAAAACATTCTTGAAGTAATGCATATGGAGCATTCCTTTAACATTAATATTTGATTATTTTCTTATAACATTGTGAGAAAATGTTCTAAGATCAATAGATGTTCTTATGATGTTATTTGTACTTGAACATTCTCAGTGTTGAGGAAAGCCATTCTTTGAATATACAAATAAATGTTCACAAATACTTTGGGCAAAAATAAAACGAGTGTTTTAGGAACTTTAAATAGTAGCTCTAATCATGAAATTGGACATTTAAACATTCTTAGAACATTTAAAATGAATGTTCATATGAGGTTTTATTTTGGGTGAAAATTTTGGAACATTGTAAGAAACATTTTTGAAACTTTTGAATAATATTACAATTAACTTTAAGAAAACTGTTCTAAAAACATTAAAAAAAAAAAAATTAAAAAGGGAGAAAAAAATGTGTAAAACATTGTCAAACATTTTTAACCTTTAAATAATGTAATAATAAAAAGTAAACGTTAACATTTTCATGTTTTTATAACCTAAATTTGTTTCCTAAGGGGCAGCACCCTAAGGTGTAATGGCTAAAATGTACTAATATGCACAGTTTACGAATGTATTTTAAAGCACTAATACTGTAAGTACCATTTAGAGGAAATAAGGCACAAAGATCTACCTTTTTGTCCTGTAGGGCACGTCCCAATAAAAGCTTTCTCAGAGTCATTATAAACAATGTGTGGAATTTCCTAGCATACTACAGACATACATACTACTTTCACTATTTCTGCTATGTGCTTGGAGTATAAGCACAACATTTTGTAGCCTACAATACAATGCTATTTTTTCCCTACTCTATTATTATCTTTTGCAAAACAACTATCTAATCACCAATCACACGCAATGTAATGTTAACATGGGACAACGGTGTCAACTATAGGCTACTGCTGTTTCAATTACTTTAGTAGAACACCCTCAATGATAAAGGCTAATAATCTTTGAATGAAAATTTTATTGAAGGAAAAGGGGTATGGATGTTAAAGTTGGAGCTGCTTTTGGAATACAAATATGGTTAAATTTTTTCCACTGAGAGCCTAATAACTAAGCTGGCGATACATTGCATCAGTCATTACCGTAGTAACACAAGTGTTTACATACACTATGAGTAGTTATGGGCTTCCAAGTTCAAGTGGAAGTATAATTGAAAACGTTTCTTACAAATCTTAACTGATAGTAGAAAATAATCCAGAGCATTTATTTTGAAGTTTAAACAGTCTATACTTTCCAGTGTTCAGTGTTGCGTTTGGAATACAAATGAATTAAAAAGTCCATACGTACTGAACTTCCTCCTCCATGACTTCTTCTGTGTCAGCCATGACTAGTTGATTCCTGATAAAGTTAATGAGTTTCAATTATAAAAGGACCTTACATGCACGTCTAATGAGTTCATTCAATTTCAGTTTATTTCAGCATGTACTAACAGCAGAACATATCCCCTTTAAACTTCTGCCAGTGACCCTGATCCCAGAGAACAATAATCTTATGTTCAACATTGTTGGACCATAACTAGGATTCATATTAACAACCGTGTTTAACAAGCTCTGAAAAAGACTCTCCACCAGGAGATATACTATAAAACCACTATAAAACATGTGATTAATGAGTGCAAGAGGCTATTTTTGCTTGTAATAAACTACGCTTTTGAACAGGTGCTCCACACTTTTCCAGACAATGAACTTGGCTGATCTCATCCAGGCCTGCCGTTCATTCTCTGTGTAAATCAAGAGGGTGTGTGTCCTTGGCATCTATTTTTGAAGCCCATTGTTTGTGCAGGGCATTGTTCCACAGCTTCTAATGACCCATCTAGATTTAAATACAACTCATTAGGATTATATAGCTGTCTAAAAAAGAAACTTGCTTGTCCATTTCACAAAGAATCACAAAGAAATGGCCAGTTGAATATTAAATTAAACTTAAAATCTTTTTAAATAAATTACGATGACTGGAGTTATTTTTTTACGAGAAATACTATTTCAGCTTTTCTTGTTCAAAATGTCATGTTTAATTCAGTGTTACTTTATTTCTTAACTGTGAAATGTACTAACAATCTCCAAGTGAAAATTATTTCTACACTATATTTTACACCTTTTTATTCATTTTTTTTGTGTGTTCATAATGAATAACACCTATAAGAAGAACTGAACTTCTAAAAATTACCCAAACACCAGCTGATTGACAACAAATGCAAAAAAAAAGCAAAAAGTGAAAAGATTAAGGTAGTGCATATTCTAATAAAAAAAAAGTAGATTTAACTCAGTGCCACTTCTCATTTCTTTGTGAAATTTACTAGCGGTTTCTGACTGAAAATTGTTAAAACTACTCCATTTTTTTTTCTAAAAAAACTTTTTTGACTGTCGTTACTGAAGGTCCAAAGGTCAGCAGGTCATCCGATTGAAACATGTTTTGGTCATCTTATGTTCACTCAATATTTGCAGCTTAATAGCTGTTGGGGTCTTGTCTAATGGCAACCAAACTAATGTCTCTTCATAAAGAGATAATCTTGGATAAAGGCTGGTTTGAATCGAGTCCTCGTGATAATGAGAGCAGGCAGCAGCAGCCAGGGGTCTCTCACCAAATCCACCAAGTCTTTGCAGCAGATTAACTGTCTCATTTTGGAGTTAAGTGCGTTTTATATTAACAAGTGAGGGCTGGTCGTACTCCATCCGAAAGGCTGGAAAATCACAGGCTGACGGTGGCAGGAATGTTGCCATTGATAGTCTGTATTAAGCTGCATTAAGGCAAAAACCCAAAGCATGCAAAGCACCAGTCCCTCTGGCGAACAAGACGAGCATTGCACAGACTACGCCATGCAAAGGCATGGAGAGGGTGACCCTCAGACTGGATTCACACATTATGGGAAACTTCCCACAATCAAGTTAATCCGGTAGGCATGCAATTGTTGATTTTAGTTATGAAGAAACTGATCCAATAACAAAATCTAAAGCCTCTTACCTGAGATCTCACCAGGAAGAATGAGAGATGGGGTCTTTTCTGGAGGGTCCAGGAGGCAGACAGTTTCAAACTAACCCAAAGCTCACCTAATACAGACCTGCCAGACCATGTGACTTCATGCTTAGCTCCAATTGGCTGCCAGAGCTGAGCCTATTGTTAGAGGGAGCGGAGCATGCCAGTTATGTAATATATGTCTGCTGAAGTATTAAGTAGAACAAAATCACAGGTGTTTTTCATTGGTCTCTTTATTGTGGTCACTGAGACAATAATACAAGTTGAAACATTTGCTCTGTATTGAACTATTGGCTACAAAAACAGTCATATTTGTAACAAGGTAATTGCAATTAAAGGTGGTGCGACTTGCATAGTGTTACTCTGAAACAATACATAAGTGTCAAACAAATAGTAAAAAAACTTGATTGTCCAAAAATACAAGCAGAATACAGGAACTTTGCACATTTAGAGACATTAGCGATAAGCTACGGCGGCAGAACTGGATATTCTTTGTCTGACAAAAGACGTCAGAAATGATACGCGTTTAAATGACGGCTAGCGCTGTACTGAAAGCCGACCGCATCCGTGTTGCAACTGAGTGTGAATGATCACAACAGAAAGTAGAAAATGAAACACTTGAACTATAAAGATACTGAACTTGTTCTTCTTGTTGGATTTTTTGGATTAACCAAGGCCTTGCATTATATGCAAAAATGTACTCATCAAATATGTGAATTGAAGTGCCCCTATTATGGATTTTATTATAGACATGCAGTGTGTAACACAGCTCTAAGTGAATGAGTCCCAAGCCATTTCATGGTTGTGTCAACATGAAACATTAGCATATTGCCTCCCTACTTGTCTTAACTTAATCTATTTGAGTCGGTCTGAATGAAAATGTTAAATAAATCGTTTAGGACTTGTTGAACAAATAAGGTAAAAATAAATGCATATTACAAGAAAATTAGTGAAAATTTCTTGTATGAGTGTTTTTTGGCCTTGCATGCTTGTCAACCTGTTTAGGACTCACAAAACTAAAATATGAACCTTTCATAACCCATAATAGGGGCACTTAAGCCAAAAAGTGCACGTTCCCTTTCTTTTGAGTTTTTTAACCAATACAGATTATTCCACGAATAACACTTACAAAAAGATGGTTACAAACAACTGTGTTTCCAAGAGTAAAAAAAGCCAAAGATAATGTAATAATGCCATCAGCATGACTATAATGGACTTCTTCTGAATTAAAACTTGCGCTGATATAAAATAATATTGAGAGCAAAAGCAAAGACCATTTTGTATCAAGCGGTAAAATATATAGTTAATTACAAAAACTTACACTATGTGCTAACATATATTATTAAGACAATTTTTATATAAAAAAAAGGGTCGTTACGACAAAACGTACAAAATACAGCTACACTACGGGTGCTCATATTCAGTCTGGAACTGGCGAACAGGCATGAAATGCAAGGTGAAGCTTTGCTTTAGTTATAAATTAACAGGTGAGAAGGGTAACTAACATGTTTAAAATCAATGTGACTGACAAAAGACAGTTCGGAAAGCAACTCCTCGTCCTCCTTTTCAAGGAATGTTGTAAAGTTGGCTGCTGTTATTTAATTCTTACATGTTTTCACAGCCTTGATCGTAGTTTAACAGAAGTTACATGCATAGGCATTGCGTTTATGTTATGATGTTGCAAGACGGTGACCTGTGAATACAGTGATAAAATATATATATCTTTTTTTTTTTCTCTCTCTTTTATACCGTGTCTACTCACATAGATCTTCCTGGCAGTATAAAATGCTTGTTTTTTGTTTTTTTTTGGTATTAATAAAAGTAAAAAAAACTGGAATGTTGTGCATTCTCTTGGTCCCTGCCTCTCTGGCGTCTTTGAAGGGTTAATGGCCCATTCCTGTTAACAGACAAAAGACAAATTAAAAATCAATACACACTGAATATGCACTGTGAAGGACTGTGCATGCATTAATAAACTAAAATAAAGATTTGGAATAAAAAACTTTGAATTCACAAAATAAAGGTGGTTTTAAACATTTTATTAATCAAAGAATACTATAAAAAAGTCTGGTCTTATTAAGCAGCACATCTGTTTTTAGCATTGATAATAATAATCTAAAAGTTTCTTGAGCAGGAAATCAGCAAATTAGGATTAATTCTGATAATAATTTATACACACATACTTTAATACATATATTATGTAAGCTGAAATGTTTATTTTGGATGCGACTAATCGTGAATAATCATTTAACAGCACTATTAACAATTTTGTAAACTGCATTTGTGATCTATACCCTTTTATATTTTGTGCTCCAGAGCTAAAAACAGCTCAAAGAATCTCTTAAATGTGCGGCGTCGGACCGTTTTTAAGTGGTTGGAAGGATTTAAGTTTTCATGACATCTCCATACGGCATGTGGGCACGCTAATCTTCAACTGCCCCATGCAGTAATGTGACAAACATGCAGCTTTAGTCCTGCTGGCACAGACAGACGCCCAGAATCCACAGCCTGATACTGAGCATGCAGAGCGGGGAGGCCACGTCAGGCCTGTCGCCCATTACCCAAAAACCGCTTGGCACGCCCGAAGGCCACCGCGTCCTCATCTAGAGGAACAAATGGCCGCTATTCAAAATAGAAAACAATGCCAAAGAGGCATTTTAAAACACTGCAGCCGTGATCTACGTGCCTGCAGCGATGATTTATCATTGGCAGGGACTCCTGGCAGAATGGATTGTGGGTGTTGTGCAATATGGCGGAAACTGCCCTTCACAGCAGGACTTCATTTTGACCTCAATGACCCCTCAGGGACACAGACAGATTTATAGGCAATAATGCCTGTAACAATAAAACATGCACATGCACAATAAAACGTATAAAGTGGCCTAACCTAGCGAGCTTTGGCTTTTTTGCAGTTTAAAACATACAAGCTAAAATCTCTTCAGGTAAATCTGAATCTCTGACCTTTCTTTTCGCATAGTTAGGTATAGTTTTATATCGGTAAATGGAAACTACAACAAATATAACTAGAGCATATAGTGCCAAAAATTTACTTTTTGTAATATAAAAATGTATTATCTAAATTTTATGATGTTAATACTGTTTTCTACAGGCTTTAAAGGGTAAATATAAGACTTAAGATGAATTCAAGAAATCTTAAGGAATTAATCGAATGAAACACAATATCTCAGTATGGTCTCTAAATGTAAAAAAAATTGAATTAGCAATGCTTTAAAGTTTGAAAATACACCTTCCAACAGATCTCCATTCGTTTTTTATTAAATGTACAAAAAAACAAACAAACAAATAAAGTAATAAAAATGTATTAAATGTAATTAAATTAAAGCTTATGCTTTGCTCTGTTCCTAACCAATAGAATATGTACATATTGTTTACTGTATTTTATTGATCAAGCTAATCTTTTTTCTTTCAAGTTTTTAATCTTTCTTTTTTTTTATGTGAATATATAAAGATTTTGAAATGAGGATGCATTGACTTGAAAAGCTAGTTTTTTTTTATAACCACTAGACAGGTGCTTATTCTTGTTCAGTATAATTTATTTCTCAGAAGACAAGACATCATGTGTTCAGTTTGCATTCATAAAGCACAATAGTAAGATATTTATCCTGAAAAAACAAAACAAAAATACAGAGCGAGATATAATTTTCGGCAGTGCATGCTAAGACTTTCACTCAGATTTAAGACCTTTTTAAGCTTTAGTTTGTAGAAGGGACGAATTAAGATAAGTCACAATAACTTGATAGCCCTGTCCACTGTAAAATCTTAATGATCAAAATCCTTTCTTGTCATTAAAGTATATGAAATATCAATACAATCTAACTGCCTGTGACTGTATTGCTTTTTGCAATTAAATTCATCGCTTACCATTGGTGACGGATTTGGTCTCTCCTCTGCTTGTGAACTGGGTGAGGTTAAATCAAAAAGAGAGGAAGAGAAAAAGAAATGGGGAGAGAAAGAATAAGATTAACAGAAATACAATCTAATGTATTGTACCCCGTCTGTCTGCTATTCCACTTACACCTTCACATTTCATTTCACATTTCCTTTTTAACATACTTTTGTGCCTGTGTGCTCTTAAAAGTCATCAGTGAAAGCGCTTGTGTACAATGACAGGAACATGCTTAGCATGGTTTCATACGGCGCTCTTTTTCCAGATTCACATACAAGTGAAACCCTCATTCCTTCCACTCCTGAGCAAACAGCACTGCTGGTTTTGGTAACATCAGTGCGGTTATGACCACAGATTTCCCTTCATTAGGCTCTTTACGTCACCATTTACCAGTCCTTTAAGCGCTCGGGGCCAAGACTGCAGTCTGTGGCTCACCGCGGCCTTGGCCTGATCTTGACGCCTCGCTGACAGTCCAGCGGTGAATTCTATTGTGCCCGATCCAAAGATAGAGCCGCCCGCTCCGAATGACTACCAGTACTATCTATTTGATCTGTGGATATAAAAATATGTAGACCAGGGCTTGTGGGAATGCCTTTACAGGTTCAGACGATGGGTTTGACTAGAAGCATCTGTGTGTGTGTGAGTGTGTACACGACGGCCATGTTTGGACAACTGGACCAAGCTGATGTTAAAATAGATCTTCTGACAATAGGCAGTCCTTTGTTAAGAGTTGATGGGTGTTAAACCCATGTGTGATGGGAAAAAGAGAATGGAAGAGCGAGGGAAGGTGAAATTGATCCTTCACTAAGCTCTGCCCTGCTGTTCATTCCAACAAGCTTTTGCACATTTTTAATGAGTGTCTATTGAATTCTGGTGTGTTTGGATATTTTATTTAATTTCTAAATATTTATTTAAATATTTCAAAAATGTATAATTGTAATTTCCTTTTCAAAAATTCTAAATAAATCTTGACCTACTTTCACTCGAATGTAAATCCATGTTAATTCATTTACACACCGATTCAGCTCAGCAGATAAAACAATTAAAGGGGTCAATGGGTGCCCAGTTTACACAAGCTGATTCTGTAGGTTCTTAATGAAAAGTCTATAACATATTTTGGTAAAATTTTCTTAAAGGTAGTTTAATAAAACAACTTGTTTACGCTGTCAAAATCAGCTATGTTTTTTTAGCAAGCTATTCTAGTCCATGTTGCTTTAATGCTAATGAGCTCTGCTGACCCCGCCCCCCTTTCTTGCGATTAGCAGATTGTAGTAAACTTTAGCCACAAAACTTGCGTACTTGCACATTATTAGGAAAGGCAATTCGCAGAGATTCCCTTATACTCACTTCTTGTAAAGCTGGATATAAATGATTGCCGTGAACATTTATCAAGGATCGACGCATTTTCTTCAAAATGAAAGTAACGTTAATCCTCTGCATATTCAGGGGCTCAGATATCGAGAGTAAATGATGACTGTCATATTCATTATTACATCCAACAATAAAGCACCTCAATCGCTTAATCAGAGACATCTGGTCTTCCCCTGCACTGGAGTCAACACAATGACTAAGACCTTGTCAATCAACTATTGTGGGAGGGGTCTGTGCAGAACTATGTCATTCTGACAAGAATCTCAGAACAGCCCGATTTGAGAAAGATTGAAAAATAGGGATTTTTATCAATACAGGATGAATTTGTACACATGCTTCTAACACTAATTCATGTTCAAACAACTTTTCATCCAATGACCCCTTTAAGGTCATTGCACACTGAGTCTGAAATTTGCAACTAAAAAATAACTACAACCTCAGTAACAAGCATGACGGATGACGAATACGAATTTTTTTTTAAAACCTTAAAAAACTCTGTTAACTAACTTTACTATTACTATTAAGCTGACAATGAGTACCATTTTAACCCTATTAACTCAGTTTCTGGTCACAGACTGGTAAAGTTTTCCACTAACAAAACTGCATAAAAAAGATGCTTCACAATGTCACAATTTTGTCACTTCATGAGCACATTGTACTGAAAAATCTCACTGTTTCCTGAAAATCTCACATTAGGCATATTGTATTGCTTATCTTAGTGAGCAGTGGAAGCTGAGGTGGGCGGAGCTTAATGCAAAGTCAATTAGTGCCACAGCAGTTACACTTGGTGATTTTAAAGCTCAAACAACAACCTTCCTGCAAACAAACCGCCTGCTCTGTGAGTGAAAGTGCGAAAGAAGCTCTGTGAAGAAACGAAAAAAAAAAGCCATCCTAAGCCTAAGCCATCCTGTGATAAAAATGCATGAAGTGTGGCTCATCAAACACCATGCATTCCTGTGCAATTGAGTAACATTTACCTCCTCAAGGTGGTCAGATCTGTAGACAATTAGCAAGGAGATGGCTTAAAACACAAAACACACAGGCAATATTATAGCAATGTTATTCTCCGCGATTATACTGCAGATATCACGCTACAGTGGATGTCTCCAAAGGCCTAATGGCATGCCTGAAGGGTTGTAAAAACCCACAGCCTGTTGTTTGGACAAATAAGTGCTTTATTAATTCATTCTCCGGGGACATATGCTATGTGTATAAATAACTAAGAGAGAGAGTGAGCGAGGCTGATTGGGAAAAAAATTATGTTTGGTTACCTTAGTAGCAGAGGACCCTTTGTTTTCCCATAGATTGCGTTTGCTGGTCACGTCGCCCGGTTTTAGGTCCTGCGGAAGGGGAAGGGGTGTAATATCAGTCCAGAGATGGCCCTGAACTACTCAACTCATGTAAACACACACGTCAGTCTGAGAGAAATGACAAAAGGGATGCCAGTGTCTTTATGGCAGAGGGGCATGCTTGAAGGGGAGGGATGTTTGCATACCTGATCTTCAGCAGAGAGAGAGAGAGCAGAAAAGAGAGCAGAGGAAAGAAACCCAGGGGAAGAAGCAAAGGGAAATCTAACAATGGAAGAGAAAAGAGAACGACAGAAAAACTATGAAGGTACAGGTGAGACGCACTGTTTCATATGACACAAGACTTGACTAATATGACATGTAGAAGACATTTAAAATGTAGCAATTATAAAGCTATGATTTATTTTTAATTATTTGGAGCAGTAACATAACGCTCTGAAAATATCTCATAATAAGTATGATAATCCTTTGTAAAGTTTATTATTTCATCCATAAATACAAATCTAATTGTAATAATATTTCATTTACAAAGTTAATATAACAAAAATGAATTTTAACAATTATAAATGATGCAATTAGATGTTATAGTAAGTAACTGTAAGGATAGTGTGACCAGCATGCACCCTTAAACAAAAGGTCAAAGGTCAGTCGCATTATGTTAAACGCTATGGGTGAGTGTAAATGAGGCGTAAACTTCCTGTGTAACCTTATCCTGTTTTCTAAAAAGTGTAACAATTACCCAGGAATGATTTTTTTCTCTCTAAAATATAAAATGCAAAACAGCTGTAGTTTTATTTGTCAATACTTATAACTCAAATTAGATGTTTATGACAACTATTTGCTTCATTTAACTAAGACTATGTAGTCTGTAATTAAACTGCCATATTTTTTTGATCACAATAGACTTTGCTGATAAGAAATCTAGCTTTGGATGATTATTGTGATCATGTTCAGCATGCATGGTTATGTGACTGACTGTATGCGCCTTTTGATTTTAGCTTTCCATATCCATGTTCAGACTAGACTTCAAAGTTAAAGCATATTTGTGCATTTAATTATATTTATAGCTTCTTTTCATATCACATCCATATTTCAACATTGAAGCCAGGGTTTTAAAATAAACAGCCAATCAGCGATGAAGGATAGCAGGCATGCCGGAGCAGACAGGACGTAAGAGAAAGCCTGAATCCACCCACTCTTGTGATTATATGACAGAAACATACATAAACATATTTATATATATATAAACATCTGAAATGACTCTGCAAATGCTCTCATGAATCTCTTTCTAATGTTTTTTAACATCTGTTTTAGTTCAGAGCTCTGTATTTGTTCCCTTTGAGATGAACCAGTACCACTAGGTGGCGCCAGTTAACAAGACTCATCACCTCCTGATACGATGCACATAGAGATCAGGGGTGTGATGGTCAGAGTCAAAGGCTTACCGCGGGTCTTCCTCCTGACATTTTGCCCATCTCTGGAGTTTTGTTCAACCAATCGTTGATGCGGCCAGCCACGCCCACCTTTATCCCAGCTGCATCCTGTACAGTGCGGAACAAGACACTCCCTTTAAGGTTAAAGTTCAGAATGTGACGTTGGACAGGAAATGGGTCCAGAGGAAAAGTTGGGGACCCTTTCCCCACCCATCTATGTGAATGAACAGCACAAACCTTGTTGGTGGACGCCGGGCTCCCACCAGAGCTGAACACATTCCCCTTCTCCCACATGCTCTTGATGTTGCGAATACCGTCTGTCACCATGGGAAGATCTATGGCAGCTGATCTGGGAGATCTGACCTCTTTGTTGCCCTGAATGGAGGGAAAGGCAGAGATTACGCTGTGCTGTCTTCTGGTGTCCTGTGTTTAATTTAGATTTATCTTTGGCTTGTGTTCAGTTTGAGAGAGGATGATGTAGGACTCACCTGCACGGCGCTGGTGTACTGCTCTAATCGGTTATCAATCTTAGACACCACAGGAGAGTGAGACGCCTTCATAGAACTGAGACACACACACACACACACACACACAAGCATCAGTGCATGCTGGTATTTATAAGCACCACTTTTACAATTAAAGACTGTAGACTGCAAATTAAAATGAATCAATAGTTCATGTGTGACAAATAGTATGCATTTGTAAGGATGGACGGATAGATAGGTGGAGAATGACAGACAGAAAGACAGATAGATAGAAAGATGGATATACAGATAAATGTATAGACAGACAGGTGAATAGATGGATAGATATCTTTAGATATATTACTAAATAAGAGTAATTATATGGGGCTGTAAAGCCATCTACATTGTTCTTTCAGAGGTGGAGCTGCTGTACAGAACGGTTATGTGCCAACAACAACATTCCTGTGGGTTTTACACAATGTAAACAACTGCTTTCTGACATCATTGAATGTATCCTTGTTTTAAGAAAGCAAGAGACGCGTCAACAAACTAGTCTGTGGTTATCAACAACGTGCCACAAGTGATGTCGGAACAGCTCCACTTGTTTTGAAAGCAGAACATTCTTTATCCAACCCAAAAGTACTCTGAATGCTTCAGATTATTAATTGGTGTAATTAATCTTATTGTTTGGCCCCTTATGGAAACATTTGTGAATAGCATGTTTTCATGAAAGGTCTTCGAGGAGTTAAAGTAGAAGTGATCACCTCTTCTGTGCTGATCTGTTGAGAAATTCTGCCCTCTCACCGATCTGGGAAGAGAAATCAAACAATGGATAGATTTAAGAAAGGTCACTGCTTTGGTCATGAGGAACACACACGTAAAACGCACACACACACACACAGATGCGACTGTCTTTTGGACTTGGCTATTCTGAGAGGCAAGAGACTAGCCTCCTCTTTTCAGTATGAAACTGTCACGGGGCCAGGAAAAGCAGGGCCCTTTTTTCAGCCCTCTCTCTCTCTCTGTGGGAACCGTGGCTTGTGTTTATGATATATGACAACAGGGCTAAGAGGGGGGAAAGTGTTCCTGTGAAGCAACAACAAAAACCACACAGACAACACACATACACGGCCCAAAAGCATCTCGAAAAAAATCCACCCCCCCTTCAACCGAATGTGGGAGTTCCTAAAATACTCCTCAGCAGGAAATTCCCCATTCTCAGGCGCGTTTGAAACGGCTCCGTTAGAATGCGGTTACAGTAATCCTATTAGTCTAATGGTCTTCCTGCGTCCCCCCAGAGTTCACGTCTTGACGAGCGCAGCTTTACAGAATCTCACAGAAACAAGACTGCGCCATTTTGTATTTTTGTAAAAGATGAATTCCAAAGGAAAGAGGAAAAGAAGTCTTCGAAAAACCATGGACGACAGGAAACCCTTTTTTTTTAAACATGCGAGAACCAATATTATGGCTGATATTACAGCAGTTTAATATTAAGCAAATCTGTCTACCCACTAAGTAGGAGTTTAAATCACGCAAGTGCATCACACAGCATGCAATACATACAGTGTACATGATGACAAAGCAGATCTGTGAACGTATCGTCTGTGCATGATGAAGAGGAGGAAAAGGTTTCCTTTTAGCACAAATTTTACAATATAGCGCATGTGCATGTCATTTCCAGAATCAGTTAGTTTCCACCAAAATACCACTTAAGTTACCATATTTATGACCATATTGATTTAAGTTTTTCTATTTATATTTTTTATATATTATATATTACTAAATTTAGTATATTTACAATATATTTTATATATTACATTTTTATATATTACTAATAGAAAGTATACATTTTAGGTTCATTATACAATATTAAATTATTTTATATTATGTATTATTCTTGTATATATAATATAAAATAAAATAATATAATATAATTACAAAAATTCAAGAATTAGAACATTTCTAATTTCTAAAATAGTTACTATTATAATGCTACTTATAATTCCTATATATAATAAAACAATATAACATATAATAATGAATTATATTATATTAGATAGAAGTAATATGATTAACCTGTAATTATACTATTGTTTGTTTATACTAGATTATTCATATTACATATTAGTAATAATATAATTATTGTATGATTACAAATTTATATAAAACATAATTTGTAATATTTTTAAATAAAACAGAAATATTCAATTAGTAAAATGTATGAGATGCAGAGTTATCATTAATAGCATAATAAAATAAATTCCTAATTATATATTGTATATTTAAAAATACCTAAAAATAAAAAAAATATATCCATTCTTGTTATTATAATTATATGAATTATATAATTACTAAAATATCTCATTCAGAAGCTTTTTTATGCATAATTTGACAATATGACAAATCAGATCTGTAAACGATGTTAGCTGCAAAAAATGACTGTCTAACGTAATATTACTAAACAATAACTCTAGTAACTATGTTGCGTTGGGGAAAATGGTAACAAAAGCACATACAAGCTTCAATGCACACCAGCTGCATTAACGCACAATCATCAAGTTGTCCTGCTCATTATGTTTACAAGATATGGCAGATAATTGCTTTTTCATGGGGACAGTGTGTTCTTATAAATCAGCTGACGCTGAGAGAGAGAGATAGAGAGAGAGAGAGAGAGAGAGAGAGGGAGCTGACCTTCAGGGAGGATCCTCTGGGACTGACACACTTAAAGGGCTTCTTGGCCTCTCCGTCCACCGTATCCTCTACTTTCTGCCTCTTCTCGGCCGCCTCTGCTCTTCTCTTCTCGATCTCCTCCTTCATCCTCCTCTTCTCCTCCTGTAGAATAAAATAAAAGCATATATTTACCACCTCAAACAGAGAGACGGCACACACAAAAACACCACCAACAGACCCACTTGGGATCCCAGAAAATGTCCTTTTTGCAATAAACAGGGATGACAATGAGACAAACGAACAACAGAATCAAGACGGCCTCGTAACGTGAACTGGCAGCCGCCGCATTCCACAGCAGCTGGGAAATCATAAAGAAGCCTTTTTATTTACACCATGGTTTTGGCACGGCCCGCTAGCATCAGCACGGGGTCCTCTAATCTCTAATTAGTCCTTTTTTCATTTACTGCCTCTGTTCATTAGGAACAAGGAACATATTTGCATGACAATGCTAGGAGTGGGACGGCTGTGTTTCAAGCCCGCCGGGGTCTGACGCTCATGTGCAGTCATGCAGAACTCACACTGGGTGCGATCGCACTAATCTTCACGTAAACAATGTGGAATTCATTTGAATTACGCTTCGGTACTGATACTGTGAGCTCAAGAGTTTCATAGATAATTGACACCACAGCCACAGGTTGTAATATCAAATTACTGTTAAAGCTTAGATAACAACGTGCATGAAAGCACACAGTACTCACTAATACTGGGTAAAATAGACACTTTTTTAAGCAATTTAAATTAACTAGTATTAAATAATATTCAAATAATGTTCAAAAGAACAGCATTTATTAAAGTTATTTGTCACATTTGATCAGTTTAATCCATGCTGACTCAATAGAAGCATTCATTTCATTTATTTTTTGAACCGTACTGCACACTTCTGTCACCAAACTTGCCACAATGCACTATGGGATTGCCATTTTTTTGAAGGATTCATAGGATGCTTCCTTTAAAAAATTTTACACAAAATATTGAATAATCTACCAAATATTTCTGTATGCAGTGGATACGTATTAGAATAGCATGCTGTTAGTTTAGTAATATTTGAATAACAAACAATAGAAAGTAATCTCCAGTGTTTACTGAAGTGACCTCAGCACCCTCATCATGTTTTTCACTCACAGAAGCATGAATCGAAGAGAAATCCACAGCGCCTGTGAAACTGCTACCTGACCAGGACATGACTCATGGAGGTTAAGTGAACACACCTCCTCTCTGGCTTTCCTCTCCGTCTCCTCCTGCTTCCTCTGCCGCTCCTCTTCTTCCAGCACCTTCCTCCTCTCCTCCCTCTTCCTCTTCAACTCCTCCAGCTCCAGCTCGGCCTCCTGCTGTTTCTGCCTCATCCTCTCAAACTCCTCGCTCTCCATCTCATCTCTTCTCCTCTTCAGTTCCTCCAGCTTTCTCTCGGCCTCCAAGCGAGCATCCTCGCTTTCTGCCTCGTCTGCCTCTGGTGCCTCCGGAGAGCGCAAGCTGCCTCGGCTGTCACACAAACAAACAAGCAGTGCACCCTTGGTTACTTGCACAGGTTAAATGGCCTGTTAACAGCGTTACGTGTCCATGTTCTTTATGTGTAAAGAAAACCCAACCTATTCACACACAGACTTGGTGAATCAGCACAGGCCTGTTTAAGGTAACACAGTGTCCAGTTACAGCTGAGAACAGCCCTCGGGACAGGGCAGATCAGGTAACTAGTTTCAAATACTCCAGCACGCATAGCCAATAGAGCTAAACACATATAACCCCACTTTATCTTAGCAAGGTCAAAACAGACAAACCAGATGAGTGAAATGTGATTATTTTGTCTGCATGTTCATGTTATTGTCATATGTCCACAATGTCGTCAGTTTTTTATGCGCTTTTAACAATTTCCTGCCATTAGATTACAACATTACATAAATATTTAAATGTGAAACAACTATCAGTTAATCTAAATATTATATAAATTAAAAAACATGATAACAATAAAAAACATAATCTGTGTTAATAATCTCTATTTTTACTGTGTTAATTTTTTTTAGTTATTTCTAAACCTAGTTTGATTGAGATTAACTGGAATGCACAATTAAAAACATGATTTTTGTTTTTGATGAAGTTTGTGCAAATTAACTTAATATTCATATTAACTTCATATTATTATATATCATAATTAAATATATTTAATATATAAACATGACATATTTTTCTGAAATATATATGCGTGTGTGTATTTATATATAAATAACTCTACACAGCACATGTACATATATTATGTAAACAAAAACTTTTATTTTGGAAATAATTTATTGATATATTTTTTACAGCACTTATATATTTAAATGTGATTTTTCAAGCGCAGGATATTTCTTTAAATGAAAAATAAGAACAACATGGAATATAATTTCTATATAACACTGAGAAATGTGTTACATACATTAATGCATATGCAAATATGTATTTATTAAAATAAATTTTAACAATATAAGTTAAGAAAAAATCAGCAAAGAAAAATTGTGGCAAAAAAATCATATTATTTATGAGTTTAATACGCTGCAACAAAAATAAAGTCAAATAAATAATCAAATAAAAAATAAATGAAATAAAACCCTTTTTTTCGAGCTGTGATTTACAAATCACAGGCTGCCAAATGTGGAATTCTGGGAACTCTAAATTGTTTGGAAAAAGAAAGCCTGGACCATCCTAACACAATCATTAATTGTTTACATGAGCACTGACCTGAAAGTCCTCTCAGCTTTCTTGTGTTTGGGAGTGCTTTCCTCGCACACTCCTCCATTGGGCTGTTTATTCTTCCTCATCACATCTTCATCTTCCATCTGCACACACAATCAGAGCTGAGTGATGCGTGTATGTGACATGAGCGTGTGTGTAAGAGAGAGATGGTGCGCTGGAAGAGTTTTGGAAGAACAAAATGTGGGTGCTGTTGGTTCACTCACTTCCCATCAACTCTCAAAGACATGCAGCAAGCAGTGAACACACGTGTGCAACCACTGACCATTAATAACACTGATCAGATTTTAAACCTGCGTTGATTAAATGTGAAATGCACTCTGGTGCAAACACCACACACTGTGCTCAAACTAGTGCCTGAAGTGATTTAGGATTTTGGGAAGGAAAATTTTAAAGCCACGTGAATCCAAAACTGTTAAGACCCCATGAAATATCTCGATGAATGCAGTTATCTTTATTGTGTTTGGCTTATGTCCAACTGAAAAATTAAGTTTGCATTTTATATTAAATAGCCAATAATCTTCCATTCAAGATTAGGATTTGCTATTTGATACTAAAGGCAGGCTGAATTAGGTATTTTTTTATTGGACAAAAACATCTATGCCTGTGAGAACTAAATCAATTTATCAATATTATCTGTAATTAGAAATGCTGCACTCAATTTAACTTGGAAAGTTCTAAAATACCCATTGAAGAAATGGCACTGGTCTTTCAACTTGGAAACCAAGGCGGAAATCTTTGAACTTGACCTTTATGATGCCATGAGAACATGGCGGGCACTCAGATAAACACAGTCAATGGGAAAAAAACCTACATTTTAAGCACATTAAAATATAAATTATCACCTGCTACAAATGCTAGTGTTGCCACTTTGTGTTTATACGCCATTTTCTGAGCACCACACGACAAAGCAGCACATGCAAAGTGGAGATGACAAGATGTTTGCTTTTGACTGGAATGGAGTAGATTCATTTACATACATACTTATGCTAAAAGTGCACTGCAATGAAAAATAAGTGATGTCATAGAAGAAACTTTCATGTTCCCAAAAGAAGCTTTTTAATGAACAGTTCTTAACTGGTAAAGGGCATTTTAATAATCTAAAGTACCCTTTTCCACTATAAAGGGCCTTTTGTGACACTATTAAATAAAGTTTTATTATGTGTATTGACGGTTCCATGAAGAACCTTGAACATCCATAGAATTTTAATTTTAAAATGTTCTTCACACAAAATGGTTCTATTATGACATCACAGTGAAAAACACAGATTTAGAACCCTTATTTTTTAAGAGTGTATAAATGCTAAAGGTTCTTCATGTAACCAGCATTTTTAAAAAATAGTGTAGCATTAAAGGGCTCAAAGTACAGGTAGGTGGACTAAACGTCACAAAACTCAAGATTTTATTTCATGGGGTCTTTGCCAATGATCATCATCATGATCTGTTCATTTCTCGCCCAAAATCTAAACCATCCATCCTTATGCAGTCCTTCAAACGCAATCCAGCTCTTACCAAACACTCGTCATTTTCTGAAACCTCATCTTTCTCAAAGTTTTCTGCCTCTCTCATCTCTTCCACTCCATTCTCTGTCAATCCCTTTATCTCACGCTTTTCCGAAACAACCGCAGAACCATCTAGGTCTTCATTTACAAGCACCTCATGTACTTCAAAAGAAGGCACAGCATCTCGCTCATTATTGTCCTATGAACAGAACTGCAGTCACATGCTTTGTTGTGTTAAATGACAGAGAAAAAAACAATTAATCATCATCATACCTCCTCAGGTATTTCAGATATTTCCTCAACGGATTCCTACAGGTGAATAAAGTTGAAATGCTAGATAGAAAAGCATGTTCTTGAGGTCTAACAAGCCATAACAATGAAAGCAATACATACCTGTTCCCTGTAATAAGACCTCCGAGGCTTTTCCACTTCTCTAGTGACGACCTCTTCCTCCTCCTCCTCCTCCTCTTCCACCTGTTTGACCTCCTCCTTGCTGTTGTGCTCCTCTTCTGGCACGTAGCTCTGGCCGTGGCGCAGGCCTCCACTGCTGGAAGTCTGGCTGCTGTCCAGATCCTCCTGTCTGTCCAGCGCCTCCTTCATCCTCCTCTGCCTGCGCTCCTCTCTCTTGGCAAGGCGCTCCAGCAGGGCCTGCTCCTCATCGTCCCCCTCGCCCGTCCCGCTGGAGGTCACCACTGAGGTGGATACGCTCTCTGTCACCGCCACACTATGAAGAAGAACATGACAAAAACATTACAAACTGCATTTCTGACTAGTGCTCAAATGATATTAGCTGGCCAGTGGCAATATCTAGAGAGATGGTGGCTAATTTAATGCCTAAATATAAAAAACACCATTCCGACACATCTGGAAAATATGTAAATAAATGTTATCATTTATCGCTTCCAAAATAAGTTTTTGTTTACATTATATATTTGTGTTTACTGTGTATATTTCTTATGTTTATATAAATAAAACACATGCATGTAGATCATAGATCATCACTTTATTTGAACTTTTAAAGGCATTTCATTACTGAATTCAGAGACATCGTGGTCCAGCTGATTTCAGTGTAAGTCGTATTTGTGTAATCAAATCAAAGATAATCGCTGGAAATTAAGTGTCTCCAAATAAAAGAGGATCTTCACTCCCTTTTCCTTTCTAGATCTGCATGAGCAGCTTGGACTGCCATATGCCTGTCACTGTAGGTTAATGTAGTCTGACCGCACGGCTTGGCAAACGTTTACCCTGCGTCAGCACTACAGACAATACACGGAGCTATGTCTGCTCGCACACCCAGAACAATTCTGCTCTTGTCTGACCGTCTTCTGTGTCCATTCACTGCACAAAGCCTCAGTGTCTGAACATGCAACGACTTCCGCAGCGCTGACCTGTTACAGGAAGTTAATTATCAGAGGCGCCCACTAAAGCAGCAGAGAAAAAGTCAGTTAGCCTACATATCAAAGCTCCACTGTATTCCTGTCTCACGTATTACCTGTGGCTGTTGTTGAGCTCTGGGGTCTCGGGTTGGTAGGCCACATCCTCACTGTCCTTACTGCGCATTCTCTCCTGTCGCGCTCTTCGTCTGCGCTCACGAGCTGCTTCCTCCTCATCCTCCTCACTGCGGCGAAACGCCAACCTACACAGAGACGGTTAGATGTTACGCTGGAAAGAGACGGTGAGAGTTAGGCCTGGGCACTTATAGTCGCATCTGCTGCTGTTGAGAATGAACTTTCACTGGCTGTCATCTGTGTTTGTGTGTTTCAGCTCTGGCAGCTGATAAGAGGATCCTGACAGCAGTGTGGCATTCAGCCCACACCACAGCCAGGGGACTTTGGTGTTACCTAAATAAAGTTTTCACATCTCTTTGACAAGCTTTCTTCACCTCCCTCTCGTGTCTCCTGCAGATGTCTTATCTCAAATTTTCAACCAGTTTTGTATTTTTTATGGAACGAATTTTAGGTGCCTTTGATATAACCAAGGCTATATTTACAGTAAAAACACAATAATGTGAAATATTATTACTATTTTAACTAACCTGTTATCTAATGTTATTAATTAATTTGATGGAAAACTGAATTTCCAGCATCATTCCTCAGTGTTCAGTCTCACATGATCCTTCAGAGATATAATATGCTGAAGAACAAAGCAGTCTTGTTTATAAAAATATCTTTTGTAACATTATAGATGCATTTACTATAACTCAATTTACTGAGTCCTTACTGAATAAATGTATTATTATCTTTAAGTAAATTATATTATCTTTCTTGTCTTTTGATTTTGGAGTGAAATACCTAATTTGGACAAAAAGGCCTTCCTCAGTGTGTTCTGGGATCAGGAATGTGTTCAGAACTGAATGCGGCTCTCTGCTAACGCCCATGGAAAACCTTGGGGAGAGTGAAATCATATAGAGAGCCGGATTCATGCTGATTCTGTTATTCTTTCTTTCTGTCTTCCTTGTTCTTGTCCTCTCTCCCTTTGTCCTTGTGTTAACAAACCAATCAGCCAAACTCAAGCACATTCACACTGACGCATAAAACATGTTCACTTTGTTCCTGTGAGGTCAACTTAATACAGCTACTCATGGTTATTTCCAAAAAGCACTTCAATGTCATCATATAAATTGAATAATAACAGTCCAGTACTTTATGGCAAGAGAAAATCCAAGAATTTCTTGACAAACTGAGAAGCTGAGTGTTTTTAGCCCAGGTCACACATTAAACTTTTATTTCAGCAGATTAAGAAAAAAGTGATTTCCCTCAATCTAGAAACCAATAAAATCCCGAGGGAGCATTGAAAACAGCAGAGAATGTCTTTAAATCCACTTTAACATTCAAGCCCATCGGGTTCGCGCTCTCTCTGATCTGATCTCCCTCCGGGAAACACCGCCTATCTTGCACAGACTGCATAATGCTTCCCTGTTCCATAACCACAGAAATAAATCAGGAAAAAACGTGCTGCAATAACATTCAGTTTTTTAGGCTCTCTGGTACCTGTAGCAATATGGGATGTAAACCAAAACATCAGGCGAACATGTTTTCCATATGAACCACATCTTTCAGCCATGTAGCATTAATTATTTTATAGCGCGTGTGGTGAGAGCTACACAAAGTGTGACATGTTTTATTGGATTCATAAAGTCTATAAAGGAAGCAGTGAGGGGGATGAAACTGATATGCTGTTAATTTGCTCTCACAACACGCAGAGAACAATCAGGTCGACGGATGTTTCCAGCTGACAAGAATTTTCTTGTGGTCCAAGCATCTCAGAAATGTCAGCGCAAACATCGCGCTCAGGGCAAAGGCTCTGGAGAGCAATCACAGACACTCCACAAGGGTTGGGAGAGAGAAATATATGGACCCTGCCAAATAACTGTTCTATTCCCACGCTCGGCCTTCTCTCTTCCTCCACCTACTGACCCCACAATCGTCTCCAACACCACGGATCCGTCCAATCCTTATTTGACCACAGCGGAGGATCACCTGCTCTCATGTCTGCCCTGAAACCTTGTAGCTTTCTGTAACAGCATCCCTCAAACACATGTATACCCTCAAGCGGGCCTTTCCTCTACCAGCCGGAGAGAGTGTGTTTGGAACGGGCCATTCGTTGAGGATGGGTGTTATTTCCTGAGCTCTTCCTGGCCTCTCATGGGAACAGCACAGATGTGTAGCGCCAAGATGGCCACTGCTCCAGAGAGAAAACTGCACAGAAGCAGCCAAAACTGCTCAAAAAAGCATTTTACATTTATTCATGCAATGCAAAGCTGAAACTGCAGCATCCTTACTCCAGTCTTCAGTGTCACAAGATCCTTCAGAAATCTGCTGCCCATGAAACATCTTATTATTATAAACGTTGAAAACAACTACTTAATGTTTTGTGGAAACCACAATGCATGTTCGTCTGGATTATTTAATGACTATAACGTTTAAAAGAACAGCATTTATTTAATATAGATATCTTTTGCAACATTATACATGTCTTTACAGTCACTTTTGATATATTAAATGCATTATTTATTTATTTATTTTTACATTTTACTGATACCAAAATTTAAAAGGTAATTTAAAAAGGTATATTTTACTACTATTATTATTTTATTTTAATAATTATTGTTTTAAAAGAAAAAAAGATTCTGGATGGAAACATCCAAATGTGAATATGTTAAAATAATAACTTTACTGTGAGAAAAATTCAAAACAACATGGCCAAATATACTGGGTTTAGCCCATATTTTAAACTGTGCCTTGTTTTAGGGTTAACAGAAACTTTTGTAAATGATTTTCTAAATGATTTAGCAAAAAAAACAAAATTTTGGTCACATGACACACAAGTCAATAATCTCAGATGATTGGCTACTTTTACCTCCCAGATCTGTCTAACACTCTCGATCCCAGACATAAAGCATCTGCCAGTGATCACAAGCATTTCCGTTTCTACAGCAATTTCTCCAGAAGTGACGAATTTGTACTTTTAAACAATGTACCTGGAAACGCTACTTCAGTCATAAATACGCAATATTCTGACATAAATTATATTCTCAGCATGGATGGAAACATGACTTTATTTTGCAGCTGATGCTAAAATAGAATCTGTGGACAGGAATGGCAGGTTTTGGTAATCATTAGTCAGAACATTCCGTCAGCATGGTGAAGCCAGCCGTCAAAACATTCCTGTGTGTGTATGCGGAGTATCAGTGACCTGACTGGAGCTGGAACACATCAAACTGTCTAGGGAAAGGCCACTGCAGTCACACAGAAGTATGTGTGTGTGTACATAGTACTTTAAAAACAGCACGAACCCTCTGACCCGTCAACAGTGCCAGTCATCTCTGACCAGCTATTCACTAAATACAAAGCAGACCTGATCTATGATCTAGTCGTTATAGTCTCAAAGAGCCAGATGTTTGACTATCGGCAATGTCTCGTTCACTTTGCGGCTTTTTCCAGCAGTGAGCCGCCCACTTAAACAGGAAGGGCTCGTTTGACCTTCATGTAAAATGAATAACTGCATTTCATTCTTTATGGATGATGTTTTAAGCCAGATAAATTGGAAATGGGCGATTCCACAATACCCAAGCATTCAGCAAAAAGGTTCTTAATTCAAATAGTGGGACAGCAATCTTTGCAACACAGGCAACATCAAAGAAATCTGGGGTGTGCAGAATTTATGCCCATTCAAACATAATAAGTATCAGTTGTTTCATAGCTATAACAAAGCAGAATACAGAGTTTATCTTGCTACTAAGCGACTGAACATTTCACTGCAAACCTTGCTCACAAATGTGCCAATCCTCTAATGTTTAACATCCAAGCTACAAAAGCTTTAATAAGGTGATTACTTGTTTTCACCAGAAGGTGATTCAAAATATAGGGATATTGGTAACTTTTAAAGATGATAACTTTTTGAAAACTTTTAAACATGTTTCCAAACAGCATGTTTTGTCTATGGGAAAAATAAAAAAAAAATTCTGGCACTTGCGAGATTTAAATCCAGAACTGTTGGATATATGTTTGGATAACACTATATTTCCCAATAAACCTATTAGTTGCTTATTAGCATGCATATTACTAAAATTTTTTATTACTATTTACTACTATTGCCAGTTAAGCACATTTTAATGCCTTATTCAACATTTCTAATCCTACCCAATACCTAAACTATTAGCAAATTAAGAATTTTTTGAGGGGAAAAGTTAATAGTTAACAAGTGTTACCTAAGTTTGTGTGGAAGATAAAAGGTCATAGTTACCTTTCTTATTACTGTTAAACAGAATTGCTAAATGTATACTCAGAATTGGGAGATAAACTTGTATTGTGACAAACTTCTGAGAATTCTGAACACAAAACTAAGAATTGAGATATAAATTGAACTGTGAGATATAAACTCATAATTGTGAAATGTAAACGTTGAGTTGTAAAAAAAAAAAAGTAAAAAAAAAAGTACAAATTCTGACATCTCACAATTCTAGTGTTCTACAGCATCACTGCAAAAACGTTTACAACCTTTATTTTTAAGAGTGTAAAGTAAAAGCGCAGTACATTTTTAAATTGTCAGCAAGTTACAGTAACAAAAGTCAGAGCCCACAGCCTCCTGTCATTTTTAGCAGTTGAAACGCTGGCAAGTCTTCCAGATGAAAAGGACTGGTGCACATCAAGCCATCATCGCCTGATGGAAATGCAGCTCTACTCGGATGCCAAGCTGCTCCTGCGTGTATGAACGTTATCGGACTCGTGTTGTTTTTCCACGTCAGTGCCGAGCCAACATCTGTCCTCCCGCTGTCCCGCGGCTTGCACAGAGGACCGTAAAGAGACGGAGAGCATTGCAAATCACTGCCAGTAAACACTTCTAATACAGAGCCATTTGGCAAAGTGACAGCTCTTATCATATGTACGCCGAAAACTGACTTTTGTGTCCACCATGCATCGCGATGACGGCCAAAATGAACGGGGCCAACAAGACAACACATGGCTTTGACTAGTTCAATTACGGCCGAAGAGTAAATATTGATTGTTACAGCATCTTTGCATAATTCCAGAAATTTAATAGAGCGATTTAATCTTTTATCACTAACTCAACCAGGCGAAGAAGAGCGGGCCAAATTGAAACAAGTCCACAAGAACATAAACACAAGATCGCATCGTGTCGCACAGCATTGGTAGCTTTCTGCCAAATGTGATACTTGGCATAGAAAACACAATTCCAGCCTTTCAAAGGTTTATACCATATAGCCAAAAAAAGCATTCGTTTTATGCTGTGCTGTAAAATATAATGGGCCCTAATCTGTGCGTCATCGGCTTCGAGCTTCCGCCGTACGATTAGGTGAAAAATATCCCATATATCTTAAATCATGAAACAGAAAAGCATTCATGCTAACATGCTTGGAGGAAACAGGAAGGTTGCTGCAGACGGGAAGCTGACACTCAAAATGAACTGTACACCATGTAACTCTGGTCAAACATCCTAGCCAATGATAATAGAAATAACTGTTGCTGAAAGACATCGATTTAGAGCTGATCCATGCCACCCTACGCTCTGCCAGAATGATAATAAGCTTGATTTGCATGTTCAATAGCCATTAGCCATAATTTTTTTTGACAGCGGCATAAATGTCCAATAAACAGCTGTTGTCTGTGTTTGCAGAAATGCACAATGCTCTGAGATAATCTTGCGCTGAAGCAAAATGGCTATTTGGGTCAGTGCCTCCAGTGTTTATGGGAGTGTCGCTTTGCCTTAAATGGTCAAGCAGCTCGCAAATGTGCCAATCTGCTGATGGTTAACATTTGTTACGTTAACACCAGTTTTCTGATTTAATGGCAGACTCACAGAAAAAGAGTAACAAGCTGGAAGTGCAAGCTTCAGACTGCAAAAGCATTAAAAAAAGTAATTTCTTTGTTTTTACCTCTGGCTTAGGCAAATTTTTCTTCTTATTTGCCCACTATGAGAAACAAATGCTGTCAAAAGGACAAAAAAGCATCATAAATGTGACTTTGGGATAATACCCAATATGATAACTTTGTGTGAGAACCTTTGGTTTGGTTTGATTGTTTTACACAGTGTTGAGGGTAACACATTAGTGACACAAGGACCAGAAAACATAAGTCTTAAAGAGGTCGTCCGGTGCCACATGGACTTTTACAAGTTTTGGACTGAAATGTGTGTTGGGAATGTGTCACAACCACCCTACATTGTTAAAAAAACACCTTGTAGTTTTCTTTTAATTTAAGAAAAATAAGTTGCCCTTCTGAAATCAAGCCATTCTCAAATGCATGTGGGTGTGGCGTCACACAGACAGAGGCCACTCCCACAATAGTTGATTGACAGCAGCGTGTCACACAGACTGAACTGGTGTCACCTCAGTAGTCATTAACCCCCGACATCTGAGTGACTGAAGATTCAGAGGATTAACGTTATGTTTGGTTCTGAAGGGAAACGTGCCCTTTATCAACCGAAATGTTCGCGTGAATCATTCATGATCCAGCCTCACCTACAGAAGCAGTGAGTATAATGTCTTTCAATCAATCTTTGCTAATGTCCTTTCCTAATAATGTGCTAATTAGCAAGTTTTAATATGAATACTGATAAAAAAAAAGATCCTTAGAAAGCCCCTCAGAAAAGAGGGGCGGAGTCAGCGGAGCTCGTGACGATTTAAAGAGGAAGTACACAGAACAGAGTGATTTCTTAAGAGCTGTTTTTGACAGGTTAAAATGAGCCTTTTTTACACTATCTTTAAGAAATTTTAAAACAATCAATATTACGAACTTACCATTAGATCCTAAAGAATCATATTAGCTTGTGGAAAATTGGCTTTGTATGACCCCTTTAATCTAGGATAGCGAAATTGTAAACCGCAAAATTAACTTACAGTAACTACATTTTTCAGTAGCCCGACCAGTATTTAATGAGGCAAAACTTCAAATAAATACAAGAAATGTAGCACTTGAAACCTAGTGAAAGTGTTGAAAAATGTGCGCACACACATCCAGCCTCATTCATCAAACATGAGAACACCAAAAACCATTATATGTAAATTGTCACATTCAACTTTGATACAATTATGTCAGAATGGTTTTAGAGACTTTTTGTAATGCCCACCATGCAGTAATTTAATCCGAGTTTTCTGCAGCTTTTTTTTTATTATTATTAGTGAACATGTACCCATCTCAGGTAAAAAAAAAAGGAAATTATGGTTGGTCAGGTGGCGCATTTATTCAAGACATATGGCTATGAGTTTGAGTTGCGGATTCATTAACTCGTATCTAGAGAGCATAGACTTTTAAAAGTGTTTCCAGGCCCCCTGACTCCTATGCCAAGAGATGAAAATAAAACAGAAACAAATTAATATATAAAAACAAAACAACGCTTTGAAGTTCCTTCTCCGCAGAGGAAAATGCGGTCTAGACATGTGTGAGTCTCAAAAGCCTGAACAATGTTGCTCATAATTACATACGGGATGTTTAGCGCAGTTGTGAGTCTGTTTGTACTGAACTGAACGAAACTTACCGTGCACCGTGAGCTCAGCCTGGATCTCCCTGGTCATGTTCCCACTGTCCGCCTGGCAGACGTAAATCCCAGCATCCTCTTCGGTCAGGTTGACGATCTGAAGGCTTCCTCCACCAATCACAGCCAAACGCTCATGGCTGAAAAAAAAACCCCAGAAAGAGATATGAGGAGATGTGTTAAAATGACTTTTCCTTTCAGCGCTTTCAGGAATGCCAGCCACCTCAAGCAGGCCACGGTAATGCTGGATTGAGATGGAATCGAAAACAGGATACAGTATGGATTTCTTTTCCTGCGGCTTTTCCTTTATGGCTTGAACGCACTGAAAGCAACTTCCCTGGAATGTTTCACTTGAGGTTTCTGGAGAAAAACAAACTACTGTTCCCGGTTCCTCCCCAATGATTCGGAGGCAGGAAGAGAGAGAGAGAGATTATCTAAGATGAGCTGAGAATGGAAAGAAAAAATAATCAATAGTCACACACAGCAGAGGAGAGAAAGGATGAAGCGTCGTCAGGGTCCCGCTGAACACAGTCAGACCTCCAAACCTCACGGTGCTTTATTAGAAAAACACTGCTATGGGGGAAAGTAAGGAATCGCCAATTACTGAGTTTGACTAAGAACGGAGAGTAAACCAGCCAGGAACGATGCCTGCTCGCATACACCGAGCAAAATCCACCCGCTCACTCGTCAAGAAGTTTCTCGAGTGTCAAACTGACAACGGCTGAGCAAATTCTGCTGTGAATTCTTATAGAAACGTTAGAAATGTTAAATAGCATGCATTACGACTCAAACACTGTGTCAGTACAAAAGAAATCAATAAAGTCATTGATCAAAAGTGGCAGGAATAATATGTTAGAAACTATTTCTGTTTCAAAGAAATGTTCTTTTGAATGTTCCTGAAAATTAAAATGCATCATGGCTCCCACAAAAAGATGAAGTAGCACATCTGTTTTCAGCATTGATGATAATATTAATAAATGTGTCTTGAGTCAGCTGATCAGAATATCAGGATGATTTCTGCAGGATGGTGTGACACTGATGCAAAAAATTCAGCAATGAATAATATTTTGCAACGTATGCACACATACAACAGTTCTTTTGCAATAATATTACACAATATTACTGTTTTTACTGTTGTATTGTTTCGTCAAATAAATACTCTCTAAATGCACTCTTACTCAACTTCTGAATAGTATTTACCGCATAAATGCAAAAATTACAGAAGTGCTAAAATGACCAGAGCTTGATATTTTATGAACACATTCTCAAAATTTTACCCTACTTGAATTTAAAATTCAGGGTTGTACTTTATTTATTATGTTTGAAGTTTAGGATGACGTTGAAAGCATTCTGTCAGTCTTATTTTTATAAACAAATTAATCTAGGAGGATAATTATTCATTCTAAAATATTGTTTCTTCTAAACTTTAGAACGCAAATGAACGGAAACAGCTTTGGAGTAATTAAAAGTCGCTCCACCCCTAACTTTCTATTACAGAAACATTCTTTAAACTTTAACTTTTTGAGAACTTTGCTACCAGTTTAAAAAATGTAATATCATAGGAACAATCAATTCTTACATGGATTTCTTCATACATTTATCAAAAACTAATACCTTTGTAAGAATCAATGAACATGAATGTTTCAGAGCTTGCATTCCTTTCTCAAAGCCAAGCACCTGATCACAGGAGCATCACTCCAGCGGCAGCTATATTTAGCGCCCCCAGCCTCTGTTTGTCTGTGATGAGACAGCAGGCGCCGCTCTGAAAAACGAGGTCTCCGAACCCAATGAGAGATTCGTTAAACGCATGAGATGACAGAAGTCAGATGACGCTGCGACCGTGAACGCTACGAGGAGCCCCTGAGAGACCTGAGGAGGAGGGGGCGTCCAAGGCCGGATAATTAAAAAAGAAATTAAAGCAGAGACGAGTCTATAAAAGTACAAAGAGCCTCGTTAATTGTCTTTTAGCACAGTGGTAAAGCTCCAGGAGGGTAACAGAGCATGATGGGTAAAAGTTAGTTTTTAAAGGAATAGTTTTTTGCACTTTGACATTGTTTATACACTCAAATCTTTACAAAACTGTAAAAATGCAAAATAAAATGTAAAAATAAAATAAAAACTAATATAAAATTTAAAATGTATTATTTTCCCCCTCACTTAGTTTCCAAGGTGCTAATTCCAATTTAATATTTAATATAAAAAAGGGAATTTTTTTTTATTTGAACTGAAGCTATATAGATATATTAAAAATTATAAAATGAAAATGACAAACTTATAAAACTTTAACTGAAATTTTTTTTATGAAAAAACAAAAAAACAATTACTTTTTGAATTAACTGTTCTTTTAAATTAGCACAAAATTGAAACTATTAATATTTAATTAGGTCATAATTGTCTAAAATAAAACCTCACACTTTATAACATAGGATTTCTTTAAAACTAAAATTAAATCTTTAAAATATAAACTTTTAAACCCTGGTTGATATATATATATTATTTTCATATATACACATATATATATAATCAAATGTTATGTTTGAGAACATCTGGCTGAACATTAACACACTTGTGAAGGATTCTTATGCTAGTTGCAGCGCTTTAGGATTTATTATCCTCCGTTTCCTAGAATTCCTCCATTCAAAGGCCGGTTTAAATTTACTGTTGTTTGCTAATCTGCACTGATCAACCATTAAAAATCCTAATAAATTCACTACGAATGTTTAAAACACATCCAAACACTTCCAGGATGTTATACGTCGTAAATATAAACATGAGGGATTTCCAAGTAGAATGTATGATATTACCATAAAAAACAAACACATAAATCAGATTATCGCACGAAGAGGAAGCGCTTGTTGAATATATACATCTATTCGCCCTGCGTTGGCGCCTCAGAAGGAACTGCTGAAGGACTGACTGGATGTACATGACACTTATATTACAATGTTCCCCTTGCAAATACACCAGGATGATGTTTGTGTTGAGTAGAGGTCGAGTATCTGTCGTCAACATGAACATTTATCTTAGTGCATCCCGTCTGGAATACACAAAACCGATCAGTCGCCGGCTGCTCCGTCCACGACAGCGAGGACAAAAGGTGTTCTTGTCAGTGAAGCAAGCCTTTCACATTCATCTAAAGAATTCCTCCGTGATCCGCTGGCTTTCCGTAAAGCACTAAACAGCATTCCGGCTCTAATCCGTGAGATCCATACGTGAGATATGACAATTACGGCTAGGTCGAGCCCCGTCTGCCCTGCTCATATCCGACTCTCTTTAAATGATTCCAAACATGGAGAAACCAGCCTCAGATCACAGAGAGTTTATCTGACCCGTCTGGCCAGAAATCACTCAATGGATTGGCTCTAAATGAGTGTTTATGCGTGGCCAGTAATGAATGAGCGTCTGAGCTGATAAGGAGGTTTTCACACACCGACACACAGTGATTTGTTTATTCAGTTCCCGCAAGCCGTTCCGCAATCTACAGATTAGACTTACAACAACATTACAGAGAAGCAAACAATGGAGGAGGAGGGAAAAGAATGTGACTTATTTAACAGCTCTTCTCCATGCTGAAATTTAATGCCTCTAGGCACACAAGATGTGTATGTTTTAAGCTTTCGGTTTCCATTCTTGGCATTTTATTACCTTAAAAGCTTACTTCACGCAATACCTCAATCGCCACTGTTTACGCTCCCCTAATGTCACTTTAAACCTGCATGGTGCTGTTTATTTATCTACTGGTAAGAATTCTCACAGTTTAATTCCAATCAACAATTTATAGTGACCTCTAAACAGAAAATGTTTAAAAAAAAATGTATTTAACAAGGTTAAAAAAAAAAAGAGAAGAAAAAACCTTAAAGGCTTGAAAGAGATTTTTAAAAAAGGAATCAATTAGTCAAGCAATCATGATTAATCGCATCCAAAATAAAAGTTTTTGTTTGGGTGTACGGTGTATATATGTATGTATACATATATATATGTATAAATACAAACATGCGTATATATGTTTATCTATTTAATTTATATATATATATATATATAAATAAAATATACATTTTTAGTTTATATATATATATATATATAAATTAAATAGATAAACATATATACGCATGTGTTTGTGTTTATACATAATATAAAAATTTATATTATATATATATATATATTTATATATATATATATATATATATGTATGTGTGTGTGTAATAATAATAATATTATTATTATTTTTATTTATATATGTATATAAAAATAATGCATGTGTTTATCTATCAAATTTATTTATATATAATACAAAAAATAAGACTATAAAATGCATATATATGTGTGTGTGTGTGTGTGTGTGTGTCTGTGAAATATTTCCCAAATATTTACTTTGTGTATTTATATATAGATAATACTCTGTACACATACATACATTATGTAAACAAAAACTAATCACGATTAATTATTTGGCAGCACTAGAATAAATATATAAATAAATAACAGCATTTATTTAATTCTCTGCTGTTCGACTGTATTTTTGCACATATATATTTGAGATATATTATTATATATTATTATTATATTATTATTAGGGGTGGGCATAGATTAATTTTTTTAATCTAGATTAATCTAGATTAATTTTCAAATTAATCTAGATTAATCT
>JAUCMT010000087.1:2067962-2081578 GCA_032357475.1 Enteromius thamalakanensis
TGTGGCGTCACACAGACAGAGGCCACTCCCACAATAGTTGATTGACAGCAGCGTGTCACACAGACTGAACTGGTGTCGTCAGACTCCTAAGACACTGAGGTGTTTTGTTGTTGAATGTATTAATGAACATAGCAGTAGTCATTTACTCCAGAGTGACTGAAGACGTGGAAGATTAACGTTATGTTTGGCTCTGAAGGGAAACGCACCCTTGATCAACGAAATGCGTTTAAGTTCGCGTGAATCATTCATGATCCAGCCTCACCTACAGAAGCACTGCGTATAATGTGTTTTAATGAATTTTTGCAAATCGCCTTTCAGAACGATGTGCTAATTAGCAAGTTTCACTATGAATACGGCTAAAAAAAGATCCTCTGAGAATGCCTCACAAAAGAGGGGCGGGGTCAGCGGCTGAAGAATTAAAGGGGAAGTACACACTACACAGCTGTTTGTGAAAGGGTATAATGAGCCTTGAGAAATTTTTAAACAAACCATATTACAAACATTCCATTAAGACCCTAAAGAATCATATTAGCTTGTGGAAAATGGCTTTGTATGACTTCTTTAAGTCACTGGGCTATATTTATAGCAATAGCCAAAAATACATTGCATGGGTCAAAATGATAGATTTTTCTTTTATGCAAAAAAACACTAGGATATTAAGTAAAAAATCATGTTCCATTAATACATTTTGTACATTTCCAACTGTAAACATTTCAAAAGTTAATTTCTCATCAGCAATATGCATTGCTAACAGCCGATTTTCTCAGTATTTTTATTTTTTCACCCTTTAAATAGTATTTAATTCTGCTGTAAAAGGGACTTTACGGTTGCCAAAAATATTACTTCTGGGTTTTTTTATATTAAAAAAAATAAGCAAGTGCTGAGATAGTAAAAGTAACAAATAGTAATGCAACATGATGCGTTACTTATAGTTAATAAGTAACACAATATTGTAATACATTATTTTTTTAAACTAACTTTCCCCAACTCTGCTTATATAATAAAAACCTTCCCTCCCACCACTGTTCTCATATTGCATTCAGACGTCATTACATTTAAACCTAATCTGATCCCATGATATCAACACTGACATCAAAGTGAACAACTGCAGAAGATGCAAAGGCGACCCATGCAAAACAACTTCCAATACTCACACATTTATGTCCCTGAACACAGTGAATACAAATAAACTAGCACTTTTACTGTACTTTACGTTGATTTTTTTTCTATTAGTCACTGTTTGCCTGCAGTATATGGGAAAAAAGTCAACATTCTTATTATTTGGTATAAGGAAATCATATAGGAATGACTTAAGGGTTAGTATATGATGATAAACTTTCATTCTCATTCAATTGCACAAAGACTCATTTAGCCAGGCGGTAACGGACAATTTGCAAGCTGTCATGTTTTTGCAAGGTGAACAACGAATCTGATCGGTTTCCGGAGCAAAACGGGTGAAAATTTTGTGAGAAAGACGCATACGTTACCTCTCAGCTTCCAAGCGCATCTCCTCCCGCTTCTGTCTCCTAAGCTCCCTGCGCCGCTCAAAATCATCATCCATGCTTCAATCCTGAGAGCGTGACCCTGGAAAACAGCAGAACATGTGTGTGCTTTAGTCTCGTGCATGAACCTTACAGAATCCCCTCCGTTACTGAATATGGTCTGGATTCCACAGCTGGTGCTGCTGCTGCGACTATTTGGTTAACCTTTACACAAAAATCACGCATTCCCATATGCAAGACATTTACAGTCGATCTTTTCTCAGCCCGACATCAAACAGATCACAAGTTTGTTTTCATAATACCACTTAAAATGGAAATTGTGGGGGAGCGAGGGAGAAGAATGAAGGAAAAAAAAGAGAGAGAGAGAATGGGTGAGGAAAGGATGTTAGCACAGGATGTCCACTCAGTCAAGCAGAAAGACTCTGACTAAATATACTGCGGGGTACATAGCGGAGGAACCGAGCCCACCCAGGAGATACAGAGCTGTTGTCATTAATCTCAGCACTGTGACGCTTCAGGCAAGGCCTGTTTCCAAACTGGCCTACCTTCACTTCAGTGATGATAACCTCTGGAAAGTTTTAGCTTTCAAAACATAGCAGAAATTCGCTCTCTCGTCTTCGATAAGGCTCCAACACAAAGAGTATTTCAGGCTCTTTCTTTCTCTCGCTGCAGCTGGAGCTACCAGAATGGGCCAAAGCCGGCCTCTTCCTTTCCCATTTTTTCACCCTCCCCACTTTCCTCCGTTTTTCTCCCTCCCATTATGGTGCAAACTCTCAATCATGGCCGACGGGTCTGCCTCCTCCCTCTCTCCCCCTTTTTCCTTTCTTTCTCTCTCTGCTTCTGACACTGTCCCTCTCTCGCTCTTTCCCTTCCCGACTCCCAATTATTGCCCATTCCATTCCTTTCCTCTTTTTTGGCTCGTTCCCTCCCTCTCTTTTGTGATCATGGAGCTGTTGCTGGTTAGTTAGAATTCGGTCACAGAAAGCATGTTTTAAAACTTCTTGGTTGATACTTGTTTTAAAAAATGTAGTTAGCTACACTACAAGTGACTAACAAAAGGCATCTAGCTACATTAAAGCTAAGGGGCAAGTATTACAGTAATTAAGTAAACTATATAGGATACAAAAGGACGTTTTTAACAGTGATGTCTTTTATTATTACTTTATTAGAACATTTCAAAATGAGAACCCTGTTTTACTATTAAAAACCTTTTTGTGCATTGAAAAGATTTTATGGGTGTTAAAGAAACCAAAATGTCCAAATTTCCAAATGTACACCAGTGAATAAAGACTTATGTTTTCTGGTCCATGGGTCGCAAATGTTTTTCTTCCAACACTGAACAACCAAACCAAACCAAAAGGTCTCCCCCACATAAAGTCATAATATTGAGGATTATCTCAAAGTCACCTTTATGATGCTTTTTTTTGGGTCATTTTTGACAGCATTTGTCCCAATCAATTTTCATTTGTGCAAAACAAAGCATCCTGGACAGTTAAACATCACAAGGCCGCATTCAATGCTAATTTTAACACATTCATAAATATGATGTATTTCCAGCATTATTAACTGCTAACATTTTTTACCTTTGTCCAATTAGCTTCTTACCCATCTAAAGAGATAAAGAAATCACCCATAAATGATTTATATGAATACACATTATTCACATATAGTCATTCGACTTAAAATCACTATAAACATAATTATATTAACAAAACTTTAATATATAAATTAAATTTGATTTCATATCAAAATGCTATTCCATCTGGCACAAAAAAATAAAAATAAATCAGGAACATTAGGGTGACTGACAACATCAAACTAAAATCTACAAAATTTACGCATACATTAAAAGATACATTTCATATAATTTACATGAATAAAAAAAATATAATTTACACCAGGGGTGTCCAAACTCGATCCTGGAGGGCCAGTGTCCTGCAGAGTTTAGCTCAACACACCTACATGGAAGTTTCTAGCATGCCTAGTAAAAGCTTGATTAGCTGCTTCAGATGTGTTTAATTAGGGTTGGAGGTAAACTCTGCAGGGACACAGGGATTTACATGAATGAAATTTAACAACACAACGACATTGCCTCAGCTCACTTGGTTGCACAAAACCAACAATTGTTTTTGTGACAAAACCAACAATGGCTTATGGTTGTGAAACAGCTTAGCTACTGTCCTGCTACTGCAAAAAGTTAGAAACGTCACTTTTCCTTGATTCCCTACCACTGCTTGAAACACAAATAAACACACACACACAAAGTGTGCAAGAACGGAGAGAGAAAGAGCGTCTCAGACACAAGAGAACAGGAAACACTTCTCCTCCTAAACCCCTCCTCCATATTCACATAACTCTGAGAGACAGAGAGAAAAACGGACAAAACAAAAAACAGCAGCGGGAGAAGGGAAGCAAGGAATGTGAGCGAGAAACGGCGATCTTCCTTATCAGGCAGAACCGCTGCGCCTGCATTCACAAACCGCAGGAATGCAGTCTATCTTTAGCAGGATCTTCTGTTTGCAGGAGCATGGCTGCTCTTCATATCTGAGCCCTTGAGCAAACAGCACTGACTCAGCTCAATAAAACTGTCACAACTGAGCACGATCAACTCAAATTGAATCAGCACTGACCTCACATGCTAAATTTATGACTGAAATTCAGGTTGTGTTTTGGTGTGTGTGTGTGTGTGAGGGGGGGCTAGCTGACAATAAGGCCTTGTCTTCTGAGGAAGAATGTAGAAATGGATTTGTCTCTTCCTCCCGTGGACCACCCGTGTGCCTAGATTCATGTCACTGCACTTTTTCCCTCTCCGATGTTTTATAACGGCAAGCCGGGAGACGCCTCCTGTCTAGAGAGCACGCGCTGTAATGGCTGTAATAACACATTTACCTGCTAAATTACTATGTTCCTCGTAAGTACGGTGCTTAACCCTTCATCAAAGCTCATCACTGCAATGACCCATGGGAATGCAGTCTTAGAGCCTCCGTCTGTGATGTTTTCTAGGTTGCGAATGTACACATGGACGCCGGTGCCAAACCACACGAATGGTTCAGAGCTGGCTCACTTTAAACTCTGTAGGGAAAAGGGAGCAGCTGATGAAGAAAACTGAAAATGATGACAGATGGAGAATTGGCCTTACTGTAGTTTACGTGGGATTTTGCTCGAATGGTGCTTAAAATTTAAGAAGGCAACATGAAACCTGTGTATGTAAGCCATTTTATTTCTGTTTGAAATGGGATTTTCAATGAAGAAAAAGCATTTATTTTTTGGTTTCTGTTTTGATTTTATCCTTTATTGACTGGACGGTGAAAGGAACAAGGTTAAAGTACAGTGAAATGAAGAAAATGTATGAGCTGATCAAACCAGGTGTTTTACAAGAAATGTGAAACTATTATAGTAAAAATCTAAACATATATTTATTATTAATATAAAATAAAATAAAATGTTTGACTGATGTTGTCAGTCAAAATTAAATAAATAAAAATAAAAAAGATTATATCAGTGCTGTCAAATAATTTACTGCAATTAATCGAATCCAAAATAAAAGTTTTTGTTTACATAATATAATTTATGTCATAATATAAAAATATTGTCATAATATTGTCAATATGTGTCATAATATTAGTATAGAAAAATCTAAAAATCTATCATTATAAATATATAAAAGTACATATAAAAATACAAACATTTAATAAATGTCATGTGTGCTAAATAATTAATGTTTAAATATTTTTAAATATATAATATAATAATAATACTAAACAAATGTAAAATGTAATGTAAAATGTAAACGTATCAGCTGATCATACTAGATGTCTTACAGAAATGTGAAACTCTTTTTGTTAAAGCACATACTTTCACTTCAGAAAAAAAATAGTTATATAAAATAAGGTTAAATAAAATGAAAGTACTTGGGGATGTTAGCCAACAAATAAATAAAAGAATAATATATTAATTAATTAAAAACAAACGGATATCAATGAATCATCAATGTTATATTATTATTTATAGAATACACAACACTATAACCTATAAGGAAATTAAATGCAATGGAAAAATGTGTACTGATGAATCATTAATGTTTCATGTAACACAGCAGTTTTCACAGTCTGAAACATAACACGTCTCTGATCACAGGCAATTCCTCGTACCTGCTTTGAAATAAAAAATAATTACAAACTCATTAACGTCAACACACTTAACCTGAACAATCTACCATTAGAGAGATGCTCGAAGTTCGCCGAGATAAATGTTGAGGTAAAGAACATTCTTTATAACCAGAGCCAAAGCTGATGTGATCCACAACCCCGCTGCCAAAAGGATTAAATAACTAAATGTTTGGATCTACCACCCACTGTCTTTTGGACCCCAGCCACTCTGGACAACTTGAGAGAGACTAAATTTACTGCTCAAGAAGAGAGCGGAGCGTTGCCAACATAAACCATCGCCCTTATTTGCATGTCTGTCAATATAGGTCCATTAACATAGACTGGCTTCGCTATCAGAGTTTATGCTAACACACTCTCCACGGCCGCAGCGGGAGTCTGGCGTAGGAGGACGATTCAGACCGTCTTCTCTTGCCAAGATTTTAACAAATGGAGGAGCTGCGCAGACATGTTGCATTAAAAAGCGTTTTACTGTAATGTGGTGTATATTTCACCATGAAACAACGTGGTATTAAGTACCAGATAAAATGGCCTTTTCCCTACAGGAAGAAGTCAAGTAAATCTACGTGTAACCATCAAAATGTCATGAAGTGCACTTCTACTGACTGCACTATTAGTTTACAATAGGAAGAGGTTTATGCCGTGCAGCCAAAGTAAACAAACAAATGAGACAATTCCAAATTCATTTCATCGTCAACACAGCTTTCAAAACCCATTCTGTAATGTAATCCAATCTAATGCTTCCAAGTGAAATGTGTGAGAAAATGCCATTTTTGGACTCTGATGCAAAGACAAACTTAACATGCCGTAACATGAATTATGACTCATTCTAGCTAAATTTGATGATAAGGCATTGAAAATGTTCTCAGGTTTGCTAAAAAGCCTGAAAAGTTTTTGAGGTCGTGCTACTGCAGACAGGTGCTGAAAGGTATGACAGAAATCTGCAGCGTCAGCAGCCTATCAGACACACACACACACCTCACTCACCTGCCACCTAATTAAAGACGCTGCAGGTATGCCAGATATGCACACCAGCCTTTCCATCTGGATTCACTGACTGCTGCTCTACACTGTAAAAATTATTCTGCAAAGTTTACAGTAAAACGGCGGCTGTGGTTGCCAAAATTAAAAATACGGTAGCGATGTTTTACGGAAACTTTATTGCTTTAACTAATGTAATGTTAATATAAAGAAAACGGTACTTTACTGTAAAATTGCCTGAAATGCCTATTAAGGTTTTTCACAGTATATAGGTAGTAGGGGAACTTACTGTCAATGCAAACCCAAACCTTCAGATCCATACTACACTAATGCGACAGTACATACTAGAGCAATTTATTGATCCAACTAAGCTACTGAAAACTTTTTAGCACATACAGTATATAAACACATTATTTAAACAAGAATTTAAATTTCCTTTATGTCTTCCTTGTTCACTCAACAAACTGGGAGAAATAAAGAAATTGAGGGGGGTGATCTGGGAAAGCAGGTCTCAAACCTGAGCCAGGAGAATGAAATACACACTGCACCTCTGTCTGTCTGTCTGCATCGGCGATGACAAACCTACAGACCCACTACTGAATTATGGGAGCGTGCGCTCGGCGAGATGCGTAGGAAATTGAGAGCACCAATAAAAGTGACTGGAGGCCAGCTGGAGTTGTCCTTTTAGCCAGCTGATGGATTGGTCGGCACACAAGCACAGATCTCAGGACAGTGTCAGGACAGCAATGGCAGGAGTCCAGCACCAGGTCTGCTTCATGTACAGTATTACAACACTGTGACGGGCCAGCAATCCCCATTAACACACTTGTGTTTATGTGCTGAAGGTCAGACGACATGCTGTGCTTCAGAGATTTTAGAGGGAAAAAAAAAAAAAGATGGTCGGTGCAGTTCATAAATTTTTATTTTAGCACTTTTTTATTATTAAAGTTAATATCATTGTGCTTTATCAGTAATATTTAATTCATAGGATTATTTGCTTTTAACATTTGACGGTTCATAAAGAAACCTTCTCTAAATAATGGTATATTTATTTCTAAATCAAATCTAAATTGGAAATGTTTGTGCAAATGATGGAGGATTTAGGAGACACAACCTCCCTAATTAAAGAAGACAGGTTCAGGGGGTCTATAAGTAGATCAAATTTTTATATATACATTTGACAGCATTTTCAAACAACAATTAACCCCAAAACTTAGATTACAAGTTAGTCACAACACTAAATGCCCTTTAAATACATGCTTACAAATGTTACGTTTTAAATAATGGCAAATTTCAGTACAGAACACAGTTTGAGTTGAGCAAAACCAACCTCAAAATACAGCCCACTCTGAAGGTAAGTGGTTGCAAACTAAAAATATAGACTTTTTAATGTAGTTCAAATAATGTATTGTTACCACTAACAAATGCACTAAATGTATGATTTTAAGTGAAAAATCAACCACAAGCACATGTTCTTCAAAAACATCCATAAACAAGGGCTCTAGTCCTGCAATATTAACAATATCAATAGTAATCTTATTGAAAAAGAGCTGTATTATGCACAAATGCTGGTTTGATTTCTTTGGTGATGTTCGTCTTACCGAAAGCCGGTTCCACGTAACCAAAAGCTCAGTTTGGACTCACTGATGCATCAGCACATTTATGACTCGAGGGCCTTAAAGAAGAAACAGCAGGAATGAGAGAGTAAGAGAGACAGAGTCAGAGAGAGAAATAGAGCAGGATGTGCTGCTATAAATCCAGTAGAGATTTTGGCAGGAAGAGCAGCAACTGCTTTTCACGGCTGTCACAGTGAGAAGAGGAAAGACAAGGACAGTAGGTATACTACCTACCTAACCTAGATTGAACACTGAAGTTGCTGGTCATGATGAACCTCTCAGAATATTTCTACGCTGACATCGATACTGAAAAAGCTTTGGCTTTGCATAATGCCGCAAGCATGCATGGCAACATTGGCAACGTTGTGGGTTCGACTGCAAGGGAATGCACAAGCTTGATTAAAAAAATGGCTAATTATCTTAAATGAAAAGTAAATTGCTTTTAATTAAGCATCTGGTAAAATATTGTACATGCAATACGCAGGATAAATGTACTGTCATCAAGATATTATTGCAAAATAAACCCTTTTAGGGCAATCAAGACACTGTGTCTGGAACCTGATCACCACATCAGGGTTTCTTTTGTGATAATGGCTCACTGACTGTACATTATCTCTTAGGTTTTAAAAATGGTAAGGAGGGGATCAAAAATTCAAGCATGGGCAAAAATAGGCCTCAGTCATTGAATTTCCACTTGAGGTTGGAAAAGGAGATTCCTGCATTCCCAGACAATGGATCGCATTCCCCGACACGTCTGCATGTCCTGAGAATCACTCTCAGTCCGGTGGCCTACAGTTACCTGCGCAAACACCAAATACATCTTAAACCGCTCAATTACCCACAATGCCACGCAACTACAGGCTCTGGGACACTGAGTAAATGTCAATAGCTGTAATAAGTATACATTGTACTCTTCGATGTATGATTTAAATTACACTAATTAAAAATTCAGCTATAAAATCAGAAAATAATCATTTTAAAAATGAAGTAAATTATGTCTTAAAATATATTGAAATAGAAAGCAGTTAAAAAACAACCCTATAAAGATGATAATTATTATTATTAATAATAATAATACTTGTTATATATATAAAATCTATCAATAACTACAATTCATTTTAGAATTCATGTATAATTTATATAATTATAATTATTATTTATAATATGACTGATTAAATAACTTTTTAAAATAATGTCTTTTAAAATAATGTCTCCTTTCTATTGTTAAAAACAAGCTTTTAGTACTTTTACTTATTATGAATACAGTGTTTTATTTATTATTGAAATGTGCATATGAAAAATTATTTAGTTTGCCAAATCATTCACCTAAATGTTCACTTTCTCTTTTCAGCACAAAGAACCAAACATGAGAAACGTGAGCACATGGGTGCAGGATGTCGGAAAAATGTTTTTGTTTCCGCTTTTGAATGGGCAATTTTCATAGGCATTAACTCATTAAACCCAGGGCCATTTATTTCCGCACAACAGCAGCTGTGCTTCTGGAAATGCATTTCAGGTGCAGAGACGCTTTCATGTTATACATTTTATAAATGCTGATTTTAAATGGTCCTCTCATGCGCGTCCAAAGATCTCACCAGTATCGGCCAGTGTGTCGGCATGCAAGCTTCTCAAAAAAGAAAAAAAAAAGAGGGAAAAGGCCAAATTGAGATGCTTGTATGGCATCAAACGTCTGCTCCCTATTGGCTTGGCTCCACATGACCAAATATGGTAGGAAAAAAGCTCTCTTTCCCGTAAGCAACACGCACAAAAAAGAAAAACCCAAGGGTTTCACATGCTGTGAAGATAGAGCTTCGTACTCAAACTCGCTGACCACAGAGAGAGAGTCAACGGACGTCTATCTGCTCTCCCAGTGATAGTGCTACAGTATGTGACGTCTGAGTAGCATCACACAACAAAACATACCTAGCATGCTAGCTGTCCCAAACCACATCCAATCCCTCTTCTACAATATCCTCAGCTTGCTGAGGGAAAAACTTAAAAAACTTTTCCCTCCCAGCATTTTTGTCCAAGATTGAGCGGTTTTAGCTTTGAGCTGCGTCTCTTCTTACATAACTGCGAGAGACCAGAGTGGAAAAAAAGATTCTTGTCCAAATATCCAGCCACGGAGATGGCTGTGAAGCAGAACGTATCTCAGTGAGCTTTTGATGAGTGCTTCATGCTCTACCCCGCGTGTGATGCAGGAGAAATGAAGCCAAATGCATTTAGCATCCTTATCATGACCCGTGACATTTTTCACGACCAGCTCAGATCACCAAAGTATTCGAGAAGAGGCCAAGTGTGTAAGTGTTCATTCGTCCGGGTTGGGATCTGATGAGCTCAGTGTGATGTCATGCGAGATACCGCGCTATAAAAGCAATTGTGTGCATTCGCTACATCATATGTTGACAACTGACAAACTGTTGCAAGGAAAATGATCTCATCCTCACATCATTCAAAAACCCTTTTGACTTTATTCCCTGGAACACAAAAGGAGAATTTCTGAAGAAACTGGCTGCTCTTTTTTGTGCAAGTGAATGGGGACTGGAGCTATTAAGCTAAAATGATAAAAATTATAAAAGCAGTTCACTTCTGCATAGCACTGAAATTCTTCTGAAGTCATATAATATTTTTTGTTGCATGAACAAGCAAGATTTAGTTTGTCATTTTTTAATATCAACTTTTTAAAATATATGAAAAAAACAAGTGATCATAATAAATGTTATTGCATTCATGATATGATTAAAACTTGTTGACAAATGGGTAAAACCTACTGGTTTGAAGGATAGTGGCAAAGATTGGTAGAGATTAATACAATTCATTCATTTTGGTGTGTTTAATGTCATTAATGATTATTGTTCGAAATATATGGAAAGATTTTATATGACCTATTGTTAAACTAAATTACATTTGAGTGGTTATCTCCTGTAAATCAGTGTGTATGTGTACATATATATGCTCAAAATCTATAATATATACTATAAAAATAATATAAAATATGTAATTTTATGATATAATTTTTTTATAATTTTATAATAATAAAGGAAATAAATTTGAACAGTACACATTCTATTATACAAAATTTAATTAACATTTTATTTAAAAAAATAAAATAAAAGGCATATTAAACATTTAGGGGCAGTTGCCCGAACAGGGTTTTAGACTAGTCCTAGATTAAAATAAATGTTAGAGCTGTCTAAAATGGAAAAAGCTTGCATGACGTACCTTAAAATACATTACTGCCAATGCTTGGTTTTAAAATGCTCCCAGATAATGCTTTTTTGTAAGACATGTTTCTATAAACTACTTAAATGTCCTTAATATACAAAGACCTAGTCCTGGCTTAATCTAACACTTGTCTGGGAAACTGCCCCTTATTGTTTTGATGCTTGAAAAACCACATTTCATCTTTAGCCCCAATGCATCCGTTTTTATTTTAGAGCTACAGACGAGAGAAACCTGTTGTGCTCTATTCGTCACAATAAGCCATTGCATGGCTTCAAAAGACTTGGAATATAACAGTTTTGTAATTGTCCTTCAGACTACTTTTGTGGTTTTAAATGTGCTTTTTTGACAGATCCAATTAGCTTCTATTTCCATAGAGCAGCACATAATTACATTTTTGGGTGTAATTATCCTTTAAAAGCTTGTTTCTGCATATAGGCCATCTACTGAACACCCATCTGAGGTATTGAAAACACCAGGCTTTGCTAAATATCAGTTACATACTACATTTGACCTAACATGAGGGCCTCATTTAAGACAAGGCTGCATTTAGCTGCTCGCTTTTTCTCTCGCAATTAACATAACCTATATATATTACAGCTGGAACATTTAATGGAACATAAAAATGTATTTCTCATAAAGCTAAGAAGTTCCTGATGTGTCTTGTAAAGTGTGGAACCCTGAGCACAAGAACAGCGACAAGACTGAAAGAAAAAATATGGGTAAAACCACCAGAGTGATTTAATGCTCTGTTCAACATCAATATGCAAGAAATATTTTCCCAGTTGTGCCCTACATGGTAGCAGTACAAGCCAAAAGCATGAAGTGTTCACTCAATGCATGTGTGCATGTTCCCCTTGTCCTCCATCGTCAGAAACCAGCTTGTCATGTTATTTGTTTATGCCTCGTAAGTCTCTGAACTGCACAAAAACATTCACTCCCCGAGGAGTTATCGGCACGGATAGTGACATTTTTCCATTCCATCAGTATTAATCTTCCTCAGTATGGCTGTTTTATAGGCCAGAACTCAGACAATGGAATGTGCTTTTCTTCAGTGCACGAGATTTTAAGAGTATTAATTGACGAGAAATTTCTGAAAAATGAAGGGCGTTGCATTCCTCATGAGAGATAGCAGAAATAAGATTCTAATAACTCGGGCTGGATGACCTCACTGGCAGGCATTACTCAAAGATGCATTATTTGGGAGTTGGAGAGAAGAAACCGTATTTTGTGAGCAAACATGCAGAACACAAGCTCTGACGTTTTAACAAATGGACACCAAAGAGTGTATGTCAATGTACGTCAAGATTCGGCGAGGAGTAATTACTAAAAGCTCTCTGACAGAGAGAACATACTTGAATCACTGCCATCAGAGCATTACATACACACACACACACACACACACACACACACACACGTACACAAATATATGAAGAGGTTATTTGCAAAAAATTTAATAATGAAAAAACTGAATAACTGAGAAATCTGGTTTTTGCTAATAAACTCTTTATAAATACTAATATAATATATACATATATTTCATGAATAATAATAATACAAAATATTTTTGGTCAATATTTTATATATCAAATTTTTATATATACATATACACACTCACATTTTACTTTATTATAATTATTTATTAATATTCATTTCTAATCATAATTTATTATACATGAATAAAAGAATCATATATCACAGTATAATTTTACATTAATAACAATATTTTTTATTGTATTTATTTATATACACACACACAAAAATATATATTGCATCTATATTTTATATAATTTTTTTACAATAATAGTACAAACAATACTTAAAAAATATTTATTAATAATAAGCTAATTTAATGCAAGTTTAAGATATTTATTTATTTAAGCGCACTATATATGTATGTGTATTGTGAATATATTTATATATTTTTTAAATATTTACATTTATACATTTTTATATTCATATTCTCATATTTTATATATTGAATATATAGGCCTACACATAACACATCTTTCTTAAATATAATCATGCATGTGTTTACATTTATACTAGGGTTGTGCAATTAATCGCAATCGCTAAAAAAAAAAATCGCAATTTAAGCACATGCAATTTCTAAATCGCATAAGGCTGCA
>JAUCMT010000087.1:2084931-2102484 GCA_032357475.1 Enteromius thamalakanensis
GGCGCGAATTGTACGCGCGAATGAAGCGAGTAAACTCAAAATGTTCACGCATTAAACTTCGCGCAATTCGCAAAAATATTGCGGAGGAACCATCTCCCGAGTATTAACGTTCCTACCCAGACGTTTTTAGCCCACGTACCATGGCTGATCCCCTGGTGTTGGACATTATGTGCTCTATATAAACGCTGTTCTGACTCCAGGCAAACGCAGTCTTGATTTGCCCCGTCTATCACTTCTGAGCGTTCATTTAGTGTGTTTTCCCGTGTTTTGTTTGGACTGTTTATTGATTTTTTTTTATTCTCGCCGCCTGCCCTGACCTTTTTGCCTGTTTACTGATTCAGCCTGCTCCTTGATATTCCTGTTCGCCTGTGTGTTGACCTTCTGCCTGTCTGACTGTGAGTAATAAAACGTTACAAATGGATCCGAATGACTCAAGCGCTTCCTTACAATAATACATTAAAAATAATCTCTTTTTTTTCTTCGTGCTACTTAAATTTATTTTGGGCTACCAAAAACTGAAGCGTGCCTGCCCGAAGAGTTACCAGGGATTTCGAAATTTTGCGAGCCCTGTAGACAATAGTTCCTCTGCAATATTGCCATTTGAGGCTTCATTTAGACTAATGCACAGATCTATATCAGATATTTTGCTCTTGCTCTGATAAGCCGCTTTCAGGACAAACAAACGTGAAGCACATGTAAAAGTCTGTCAGTGTGCGAGATTCGTTTGCAAAGGTATGAATGAAAGCATATCTGAAGAATATCTAAAGAAACTGCTTCTGTAGCGGAGGAAAAAAACTCAGCTCAGAATTGATTCAGAATCATTGAAGAGAGAATCACGATTTTTTAGAGAATCGATTTTTTATTTTTGTTTCTCCCAACCTTAAAGGAACACTCCACTTGTTTTGGAAATAGGCTAATTTTCCAACATCCCTAGAGTAATACAGATGTGTTGTACCTTTTTTGAATCAATTCAGCCGATCGCCGGGTCTGGTGGTCCCAAAATTAGCATAGCTTAGCATAAATAATTGAGTCCGATGGGACCAGCTAGCGTCGCACTATTAAATGACTAAAGAGTTTCGATATTTTTAAATTTATTTAAACCTATTTAAAACTTGACTCTTCTGTAGTCACATTTTGTACTAAGACTGGCGGAAAATGCAAAGTTGTGGATTTTCTAGGGTAATATGACTAGGAACTATACTCTCATTCCGGCGTAATATCATTGCGCCTGCTTCACTCATGGTACGGCAGCAAAATTCCTTGATTATTACGCCAGAATGAGAGAACTTAGAATCTTGCATTTGTCACTTTTTTTTCCTCAGAATTCTAAGTTTATATCATATAGTTCTAATTTTTTGAGTTAAGTCAGAATTTTGAGATATAAACTTGCAATTCTAAGAACCTATCAAGTCTCTTATTGCCCTCAGAACTGGACTTTATAACTCGCAACTGTAAATTTACATCTCATAATTCTCACTTCATTTCCAACAATTGGTAGTTTATATCTTACAATTTTTAGGGTGCTTTCGACTTTGATGGTAGGACACTTAAGTGAAGTTCCTATCGAGTGTAAAAAGGAAGTGTGAGAGAGATATTGGGAAAAGTCGTCAAGTCAGGATTTGAAATTGGGATGCCCATAGCGCAACGGTACTGTATGTCATGTCTGTAGTTCTGAACTGAATCCACCTCTAAAGTGCAAAGAGTTGTGGAAAAACTTTCAAATATCCACAAATATCCTAGGCGGGCAGTTCATAGGTCTTGGTACAGAACTACTACTCAAACAATGCAAATTACTTACTATAAATACAATGTATATTTTTTATGATATGACATTTTCTGACAACTGAGATGTCTATCAAATAAATTCCCTGCCTTCTCTGCTCACTTACATCACTAACCCTGCGAAGTACAGCATGCAAGCATCTCTGCTAGTTTGGACTGCAACTGAAGGGTAATAAAATGCGCTTTAAAAAAGCCAGACCTGAGATGTTTATTAATAGCATGGAGAGCGATTGTAATGGCGAATCATTAATAACACATTTCTTATGAGGTAAGAGTCTCTCCAATGCCAGTTAGTCCCTGCACAGAGCGTTGCTGATTAAAAACTCTCACCATGAGAGTGCGTTTCTGCGTCTGACTCAGTGCCAGCTGTCTGCCGATGAAGAAATTAACTCATTCCATAGTGCTTCTCAACTTACAAATACAAACGGAGCTGCAATACCGCAAAGTGACATACAGTTCCGCTTATGTAAAGCAGTCAGGATGCATTTCATTTAACGCGCGCAGGTAAATATACATTTAAAAAAAGGAATCAGGAGTGACAGCCACGTCGGTAGCTTTGATCTCAGGCTTTAATCAGATTTAATTGGCTCTCTCAGAATAACGCAATGACATGTGAAGTGGAAAGAAAAAGGAGGCGAGTGTGCGATGCAGCCTCACATTCCTGAGGATCCCTCTGAGGCGAGTGTGCTAGTACGTAAATATGCTTCTGATTAGATGGAAAAAGTTCACTCCATAAAGGCTCTCTTAAACAATTATCGCTGCTACCATTACCAGACGCACACATAAAGGCTGAGGTCTATTAAAGAATTAACAGACAAAGAAATTAGACTAGCGTCTGAGGTATTCAGGGGACTTTGCTCTGAGTTCCAAAAAAATAAAATGATTTCAACATCATCAGTCAGCTTTTGTTTTTGGCAGCCCTTGTAGGTCATCTGTTACTCAGTACTGCTTAAATTCATCATGCTAGCAGTAACATCACCTTTCAAGGTTGGCTTTTTCTTTGACCAAGCTTGGCTCATGATAAGGATGCATGTACGATCTGACCATGTAAGGCTGAAAGAGTGAAGGAAGCGTTCTTGCTTTCTTAGGTCAGGAGGTCAGGTTTGACTAGCAGCTCGCTAAAGCGCTCCTTACCTCAGCAGAATCGGCATTCGTCAAATCAAAGCTCGCTGGCACTCCCTCAACACCTTTATGTGAGCGCTGGCTCACAACACAGGCCTCTGCTAAGCACCTACATCAACATGACGTAGTCGTGCTACAGTCAACATCAATTTTCATGCGTTCTTTCGCTTCTGCATCATGGCCGACCCTAAATATGTCCCCTAATTCCTCATTTCCTCTCACAGAGTGATTTCTGATGGAATGTGCTGGACATCTCTTGATTAGTTTTGTTTGTTTAGTGGTCGGCCGAGGCAGAGGACAGGGTAAATGGGCTCGCCGAGACATTTCCTGCCCATGTTTTTGCAGATGAGAATCAGCTCGTTGCAAAAAATAAAAACTCGGATTGGCTACACTTTACTATTATGGTCATGTTGATATAACATGGTTTTTGAAGGATGGGATACTCATCTAAAAATGAGAATTCTGTCATCATTTAACTCGTTCTAAACCTTTATGACTTTCTTTCTACTGAATTTAGAAAAATGTCTTCAATGAAAGTCAATGTTGTTTGGACACCACTTACTTTTCACGTGTGTCAGATACGCATACAAACACGAAAGTAATTATTTCGAAAAACTTGAAGATTAGTAAGGATGGAAAATTTTTTTATTTCTGGTTGAGCTAGTCCTTTATAGTCACATATGGCCAGGATACAATTCTTTGCATTGCAGCCAAGCAAAAATTGTAAAGGTTCCCTTCCTCTAAAATTGGTTTATCAATATCGCAGATTCTTAGTTTTCATCAAGTGAAGCGTTATACCTTTGTTCCAGTTAAGACCATGCATAAGAATGGAGAAGCATAAACATCCATTAGTCTTCATCACCCCTGAAAAATCCTGACAAACCAGAAGTCTGAGTGCAAGCCTAGCGCACTTAAGATCTCCTCAAAACCCAAGGCCAGGCACCATTAGACTTTTTCACTGAAACCTGCCGTCTCAATAAAGGACAACAAACAGACCACAAAGTCAAATTACAGCAAAAAACCCCTGATCCTGCTGCAGAAGGACTTAATGTAAAAGGCGGGAGGAATTTTAGATTTATATATTACTAACAAAACATCTGGGGCACTTATTGCATATTTGCAGGGACCTAAATAAACACGAGCTAAAGTTTCAGATGGCTCTGACTTCACAATCGAGGAATGCCCCTGTTTCGCCGCGTTTCCCGATCGTCACCGTCGGTTTGGAGCTCAGCGCTTCTGAGAACGCTAAGAAACGCTGCAGCGTTACACAACTGTGGTTCCTGGATCCAGTGCTTTAAAATTACAGGCTATCAAATTCAAAGCGGCAGAGGAATAGCTGAACATATAAAGGGGGAAGGGTTACAGCGCTGCATCTCCTGGGGTTTCTGCAGAACGTCAATCATGCTAACAAAAAGTTAATTTAACACCTCACAAGAGTCATCCAAAAGAATCATTACTTCAGCTTTGCTTTACACAATCCTTTTGACGATGCTTTGTATTTCTAAAGTGTAAGCAATAAAAATAGACAGAATGCATAACGCACATGCATAAATCTTTTTGTGGATAACCAAAAGTGATTTCAGTGCAGTGATGGGAGTTTCATAATATCTAGAAAATTGTTTTGCACATTTAATGAGAACCTCTATAATGCAAACTGGCAAATTAAATTGTCAGCTCAATTCAATATAATTACATGTTTTGATGCATTTGAGGGATCCAAACAGAGTTTTGGCAAACGTTCTGCTCTTGATAAAACAAGGCCATGAATGTAGACTAAACCAGATAAGAAGCAGAAGGACATCAATCTAGACTGTCCGAATGCCCAAATAGGGCCGGGCTGTACGAGACTGTAAACCATGTCACAGCAGAAATGTGTCTGCAGATTTTGCTATACTTTTAATCCCTGCAGTCTGACACCGAACAGAAAACTATAATCTACTCTGCATGTTGTTTTAGAGAAGGGTGCCTCCAGTGTACAGCTCCATTGATTATAGTGGGAGTGATTTAGTTTTGACCTGACATGCCACTCATGTCCAGTGAAGACACTCCGTAGGTTATTTACAGGTAAAGCCTCACATCTCTATATTAATAAGAATGCATCCGGTCATATTTCTATTACTGTTTTAAAGCTGCTGCTTCAGAGGTAATGCTAGATATCTTTACTTGTTATAAAGAAAAATATAAATATTAGTCTTCTATTATTATACAGTTATATAATATAATTTATTCCTGTGATGCAAAGCTGAATTTTCATCAGCCATTACATTCTTTAGTCACATGATCCTTCAGAAATCATTCTGATTTAATAAATATTATGATTTATCGTTGGAACTTTGAAACATAAGTGCTACTTGAGATTTAATGTTTAGTTTTTTTTGTAAATTGTGATATTGTTTGCCTGGAAACTATGAATAAAAAAAACAAAAACAAAAAACAGGATTTATTTAAGTCATTACTATCACTATTTATCAATTTAACATATCCTAGCTGATTAAAAGTATTATTATTATCTTCTATAAATATTAAAAAAGTTTACAAAATTGAATTAAGTGGTAGTATACACTGTTACAAAAGCTTTATATTGCCATTATATGACTGTATATTAAACAAAATCACTTTTTTCCCTGGAGAAAATAAATTATGGACATGATACCTATAATAAACAATAATAAAATAATAAATGAACTCTCTCTAATCATCTACTGTCAAAAAAGACCACAATAATTCAAGAGAAAAAGACAGTATTTTGGACATACAGGCTTAACAACAGCTGCTTAATGTATCTGTGACAAAGACTATCTCAAACATTAGGCTAGTAGTTGGTGTCTAAACAAAAGGAAGATCCAAGAATTTACTTTTTTTTGGCTCTTATTGAATCCAAATGTTTACATATTTTAGTGTGCCTTAAAATGCCACATTTCATTTGCACCTCACGTCTGTCATCTTTTCCCCATTGAGAACCAACCAAAGTCCTTGGGTTTCTAAATGGAGGAAAACACTACCGTCTTTCTCCTTTTATTACGGTGTCATCATTTTGGCGGCAGATAGTGTTTATGACAGGGGAAGAATTTCAGTTCTCTCAGGTCACCGTGACCTTATCCATCATGATTTACACGAGTGGCTCTGGACGGGTCTGTTGTAAGACGGACCCTCTAGACCCCTACAGGCAGCCTGTTCCCATAACCCAACAAAGAGGGAGCCAAAACAGAGAAAAAGTGCAAAATGGGGGAAAACACTGCTGTTTTGCATTCCAGAGACTATTCCAATCATCTGTCACCGCGTTTAGTCTGCTCCTTTTAAGGTGAGGGCATTCCCCACATATTTTCCAAACACCACACTGTTATCAGATCCCGTTTCACGGCCAATTACTGGCCCACAGTAGTGCGAGCACCACGCTTCACTGTCCGTGCTGCTATTCTGACAGCACTCCATCATTCTGCGTTCAGATCTTCCCTCAAGCTCGAACTCGTATATCTAAAGGTCAGAGCAATAAAACAAGGTCCAGAGTCACAATCTGTCAGATTCTGTACTAAGCTGCATGCACATTATAAGCTGAATCAGCCGAATACACAGCTGCCCTACAGTAGGCGCAGAAGCCTGGCCTGTGCGGTTGTGTTAATAAACGGGGCCATAAAATTAATTTAATAGTTTGCAATAAGTACAGGGCTTGCATTCTTTGTCGGTCGGGATTTACGGGTTCGCTGCCAAAACGCAAACAGCAACAATCAAGATGCTTCATAAATGCATCGCTTTAGTTAAACAAGCACTCAATGGTTCCCAGAAGAGAAATTCCCCAAAGCATCCAGTCTAAACCCCCCACCCCCTCAGCTCCATCCCAAATCCCACAACAGACATGAATAAAACAATACAAGAATGTTCATGGCCAGTGATTCCACGCCACAAATATTTTGAGAAGAGTGTGGAGATGCGGGCAGCCAGAGAAAACTCTAAATCCGTTTTGGATGATACCAAGGAGACTCTAAATGGGTTAAAGCATCCCTAAAACTAGGCATGAGACTGTAGCTCCCTATTTATGTAGACAGGATGCTTAAGGATAGGTTACGAATTCCTCAAAAAGATGCAAAAAAGCTCCTTCAAAAATTTATTTTGGTAAAAAACACTTCTGTCAACCCAGTCAGGTCAAGAGTATCAAAATGCCTTTTTTAGACAACAAGCCAGGCCTTTTTCTAGAGATTTTGGCATGTGTATAGGAAAGAAAAATCCAGGCTGATTTGTAAGTTAGATAAAGAAGTATGCAAAATGGTGGATGTGGAAAGAAAAGGGACAAGAAATAGGATTAAGAGACTTGAACAAGCATTCAATTTCACTTACACAAATAACAATCAACATGCATCATTGCACAAGTATATTTATAAGTATCCCAAAGCTGAATCCCAGGTTTAGCTGTCTAAAAGAGCAAACTAATATATGATAGCCTATTCGATATACTATAAAATGCATGCAATATAAGACACGCTTTCAACAAAAGACTTCACAGAGAATGACGCCAAATGGTTAATGTTTTATCAAACAAAGAGGAAGAGTATATAAAAAGAGCGTCAAGTTAGTAAACTCGCACCGGAGCATCTGGAAGTGACGATACAAACTCACCTGCGAGGTGAGGCGAACAAAGTGTGTGTCCTTTAGGTGTGCGAAGAAACCTGAAAGGGAAAATGACTTGAGCTGTTCCTTCACTTCCAAAATCTCCAGCGTTGAATAACAGGACTCTGAGTTTGGGAAGCTCCTCCCTTTTAAAAACCATTCATCCGCCCTCCGCCTTCTTCACCCGCCGAGTACAGTTGCAGTTCCAGACTCGTCTAAAGCATCAGTAACACGATTAATAACCTCAATTATGAGGAAGAAGAAAAGATTACTCCATTATAGTATCCTTATAAAAAAGTGTTTAATATAGAAAGTTTAATCTTCAAATATATAATACAATTTTATTACTTTCAAATACCCTTTTTTATTATATGACCGCAGCAGAAATAGAAAAACACATATTTGACCAAACATAGAAAAACAATCACGTGGTCCAGCAGTGGTTTACTTTGCGCTAAAGTCCGATTATTGTGTATTATCTTGCTTGTTAAATTGTCACTAAATAAATAAAATATCATACGTGGACATATAATATATCATACATAATATTTAGTCAATCAAATCGATTTCAAATGATGTACCTATAGCGCTTCCGCGAAGAAAAATAGTCCACTACAATGAACAAAGCCGTTGGTTTTAGCAACAATAGGAAAACACCAAGAGTATGATTTACAGTAATATATTATTAATAAAGTTGTCTTAAAAATCATTTCAATGTAATAGGTAAAAGAGACTCATATTTCAGTAGTTGCGAGATTGACCGCGGAGGGATACGAGAGAGCAGTTTCAGTTAACCTGATGAAAATAGTAGTTAGTAAGGTAATAGCCAATATTACATTACACGTTTTAGGTATAAGGTTTTTGATTACTTTTGACTTAACTCGTTTATTACATTAATTTGAATAGAATAATCACGTGGCCTGCTGTATAATCCAAGTAATTCTATATGCTAATTATGTAGCCTAGTCAAAAAAGGGACTTTTAAGTATTTTTATTTATTTGATGAGTTCATTTATTACCAAAATAAAATGCTGAGCAGATACTGAGGTACATGCAAGTATACTTTGACCAAAAATGTGTATTGTTTGAGAATCAGACCCCAGTATTAGACCTGAGGTCGGTGTGTGTGTGTGTCTTGGCACGATTAAAAAGAATGGCTGAAAATTGCATTCTTGAACTCTGGGAAATAAATCAAGCAAACGCCATTGAAGGAAAATTAGGATTTATTTGTTCTACACATGCGAGTCTGCTGAAACAGAAGTGCTCAAGTGCTTCACCTCAAAGTGCGAGCAAAATATCTCCTAGTATTTTCCCACGAATTGGAAACCGAGAGCAGTCAAATGTCGATTGCTTTGCCTGTAATTTGGTTACACAGGAGAGGTTGCCAGACATTTTTGGTCTTTTGATCTGAGGGCTTTGCCTGCACTGTATTTGCCTGAAGATCTCAGATGTTTACTTTTATAATGTGCTTTGGTTTATAACATCAGGGAAAGACCTCAGATGACCTCAGATATTAATATGAGTTCCTGAAAATATTAGCCGCTTGCCTTAACTTGCTCTAAGAAAGAGCATATCTGAAGATTGTCTCTCTCTATGGGAGTATATGAACTTGATTTAACCAGGACATCTGAAGCATTGAGAGTTTAACATCACAGAGAATTGTAGGTGAACCCCAGGGTGCTAATATCTGCTCTGCTTTATATCTCTCAGGATGTGATTTCACATGACTGTTCATCTCCAATGGCCTCATGATTGTGGATACTGAACTGCAATAACTTACCAAGTGAGACGTTTTTACATTTTCTGCTATAAATAATGAACTGTACAAGCTATGACCTGTTGATTTTAATACACAGAAGATGAAGTATGCAGCATCTCGGTTATCAACTCGCTGTACCGAGGACGTTACAGAACAATCTGTTAATTCTCCTTGATCTCTGAACTTCTCTCACATTGATCCTAAACCTTCCTGGCATTAAAAAGAGTGCGGCAGGATACAATGAACCTTTGGAAGTTGTTTTCCAGGGAGGAAGAACAATGTGCGTCTAACATTGCCAAAGAGACTGCATCTGTATCCAATCTAAACCAAATCCATCTGCTAATCATAAAAACGAGAAACCTGCATTAATAGGATAGTAAAAAGATACTGCATGCTTTAAGATTATGCACAAAGATTTCAAAATAACTTTGATCCACTTGAAAAACATTTAGAAGGTGCTTTCTTTTTTTATGTGTTTGTAGAAATAGAAAACTTGCAGCATATGGATATCTGCCATGCAACATATCTATAAAAAAAAAAAAAAAATGCATTTAAAAGGTAAAGTGCAAACTTTTTTATTTTTTATATATATAATTTTTAATTGTACAAGGAAATGCAATCACAGTGTTTTAACTTCAAAATGTAATTTTAATGCAGTGTTACGATTTCTTCATAATTATTTGTGAAAATTTTGTTAGAGTGAAAAGGGAAAAGATAACAAAATTTGATCTAAAATAAATAATTATTTTACAAATATATAAATTACTTCTATGTGAAGTATTACTTAACGTTTACTACTCATATCCATACAAATCATACACATACCCAAAAGCTCACAGGTATTGATTCTCTGGTCCAATTCAGATTTTACTATACTTTCCTCTGCTGATTTAAAGAGTCTGTTATGACCTAAAGAGTGGATGTGCTGACTCAAGTCTCGATGACTGATGGTATATCTGTGCCGGTTTGCCATCTGCTTGGTAATAGAGGATACAGTGCCACCCAGATTCCTTCCCTTCACCTCCCTGTACTTCCTTCTCTAAACACGACTACATCTGTTCTCTCACAAAATGTTTTATTTCAGATAAAAACTGTAGCACTTGACTTGTATCTTGTAAGGCTCCATGTGAGAACTGCTGGTAAGTCTGTGTGACTCTGTTGCCCCCTGGCGTTGATTTAATGCTAGTTCAGTCGATGTAGTATATATGCAGAACGCCCTCTGCAGGTCAACACCTCAAACTGGGTATTCGATGCAGTTCCTTTGGAATGACATTACTGCATATTTTAATCAAATATTTAATCTTTTAATGAAGGACTTCGATGTCCTAATTAACTCAATAAATTTGTATTAAAAATTAAACTTTTTTCTGTTTGTAAACTTCAAACAGGCAATAAAATAATCAAGCTCTCCACCCCAGGGTAAACAGTAGCTTTATTGGTTTCAATCAACACTGAATACGAAGCAAATATTTACACAGTTGATATGATATGATGTGAATATGAGGTTGTTCTATTATCTAATACCTCTCTACGGACAGCACACCGCTCACACATTTTAATCGCAGCAAATCACAATTTAATATCGCGTGTAAGCCACAGCTGGCTGACAAAATAAATGAATAATTTACCATAAAATAATGTTCAAGGTGATTCAAACAACAAACAACATGAGCTTTCTATCAAGATGGCCATTTTAAAATATATTCTAATAGAAAACAGTTATTTTAAATCGCATTATTTCACAATAGTGCTGTTTTACTGTATTTTTGATCAAATAAATGCAGCTATAGTGAGCATAGGAGACTTCTTTTCAAACCATTAAAAAATTGTACCAACCCCAAATTTTTGAGTAAGTGTATAGTAATAGTTCACCCAAAAATAAGAAAAAAAGTGCTAAGCAAGTACCCCCCCGCAGACTATCCAAGATGTAGAGGATTTTGTTTCTTCATGGGAACAGATTGGGAGAGATTCAGCATTTCATTACTTGCTCATAAATGGATCATCTGCAGTGAATCGGTGCCATCAGAATAAGAAATTAATAAAAACATTGCAATAAACCCCAACACCACTCCAGTCCATTATTTAACAGCTTGCAAAGTAAAAAAAATGCATTTGTAAGAATAAAATCCATAATAAAAAAAAAAAAGATTTTTAACTTTAAACTGTTGCTTCTAGCTAAAATATGAGTCCTCTATCCATAATGTTCCTTTCTCCAATGAAAACATAATCTCATCTGAATCAGGAGAGAAACATGCACAGACATGTTTACAAGCTCAACCATTCAAGATTAGTTCTAAACAAACACGCGAGAGGATTTTAATACACTCTCAGAAATAAGGGTTACAAAAGCTGTCACTGTTTCAAAAGTTTTGTACCTAAAGTGTCCATTTTAGTACCTTAAATGTACACATTAGTACTTAAAGTGCCAGCTCTTGCACCTTTGTTTCTGAGAGTGTATGAGAGGAGAACAGAAGATGGTGGAAGCATTATTGTTATGTTGGCCTTAAGCAATGGTTTAAAGTTAAAATGCCTTAATGATGAATTTGTTTCTTACAAACACAACGCTTTCCCTTCACAAGACATTAACTGATGGACTGGAGTGGTGTAGATTACTTGTGATGTTTTCATCAGCTGTTTAGACTCTCATTCTGACGGCACCCATTCACTGCAGAGCAGAAACAAACTACATCTCTGATGGCCTGAGGGTGAGTTCATTATTTAAATATTTTGGCTGAACTCATCCTTTAAATGTTGCATGGAAGCCAGCCGGCTGACAAGAATAAATGAATAATTCACCATAAAATGGTAAAGGTGATTAACATTCAAGCAAACAACATGAGCTTTGTATTTTCCATTGCCACTTTATCATTGGCATCCTCTTTTCTACTGTCCGGCATTAAAAAGCTTCTTCCTGCCCTCCATGCCTGACATTGCCTCCACGTTTTTCCTCCAGTCTGTGACCTCTTCCTTCTGATGGAGAGAAAATGCTTCAGTGAGACAGAAAGCTAGAACTCAAATGGTTGCACGGCCGCGGCGGACCGTGGCAACACGCATCAGACAGACAGACGGGGCGGTTTAAATGCCAACATTTCATCACCGCCGGGCCTTTAAAGAAATCACTTGATTTCTAAAATAACCCGTCTCTTTAGACACAGCACATCTGAGCGAATGAGCAGACGGCTCCTGGTGTCTCAAGTACACTTGTTATAGCGTGAGCTGGAGTGTTACCTCTTCCTCTTTTTTAACTGTTTTGAGGTTGGCTTTGAAGTCAGCTTTCATGACTCTGGAGTCTGTGAGCGCTCCCAGCATGGCATCCGCGGACTTCTTCACCCTTCTCAAGTTCGGCCGCTTCATTTTTCCCTTCAGTTCATAGATCTTCTGGGTTAATGAGAGAATCTGGTAACGCACAAATATATCAGGCTTTAGTTAACAAATCTTTGAAGTGGCTGTATCAAGAACAGTACTTTAAAAATAATTGATATTTTCTGAGGAATATATAAGGGCATGTGATGAAATTGAATTATTATTTTCTTTTAAAGAAATTAATACTTTTATTTAGTAAGGATACATTAAATTGATCTAAAGTCACAGTAAAGACATTTATAAAGTTATAAATGCTATTCTTTTGAGCTTTATATTCATGAAGGAAATCACGTTTTTTACATTTCCACATTGTTAAAGAGACAAATCTGCATATTAGAATATTTCAGAAGGATCATGTAACTCTGAAGACTGGAGTAACGATGCTAAAAAATTCAGCATTGATCACAGAAATTACATTTTATCATATAGTCAAATAGAAATTGCATACATTTTTCACTATATTGCCATTTTTACTGTATTTTTTGATCAAATAAAAACCCAAATCTTTACCCAGTGACTTAAGACCAGGCTCACAAATAAATAAATAAATGAAAGAACAAATACATTTTTCAGAAATGTGTATTATTAATATTATTTATGAGTTTAGATATTTAATTATTCAAACTAGACAGATTCAAATCCAGTAAAAGCAAAAAAAAACAAAATCCTTCTAACCCTGTGGTATATAATTTTTTTATACCTCATTTTTCATTTACATACCTCTGCATCATTTCTGGTGACCTTTATATTGAGGTCATACCGTGCTTCATCCACAATGTCAATCTTGTGGTGCAAATCTCTACAAAGCTCCTGCAAAGACCAATGAGGATACATCAACTCAAATCACTAATGCAAACACCATGAACACGAGTGCTTATGATATGTTGAGAGATGGTTTGGGACGCAGCCATCTGGCCTCAGTAACAGCTCTGGATGTAAATATCTGCCACAGTAAAGTGTTGCACCTGCAGCTCTTGGACCGACAGGCCTGAGAGATTGAGGGGCGGCGCTCTCTCCCTCAGGGTGCTTTCTCTCTCCGCTTCTTTCTGCTCTTTTTCTTTCACCAGCAAGCTTTCTGCCTTTTTCAGCAGTTTGCTCTGAGGGTCAGACGAGAAAAAGGTGACAGAGGTGTCAGGTAAGGACAAAATACATCGCTCTTCACTTGTGTCCACTGACAGCCCTGAACATTTGCACACGATTTCAGTGGTACTTTAGCACCTGATTCACTAATGCAATTTACTAATGCAAATCAGCTAAGGGTACAAAAACACAAGTAGTATTCAAGTAATAGGCAGTGAAGGATACACACACACACACACACACACACACTATCTACCATCCATCTATCCATTTCCTCCTTCTATCCATCCATATTCCATCCATTTTTTAAATTTTGTTTTAAAAATGTTTGTCATTTGAATTCATTATTGTTTTCAATATCTCAAACATACAGTTTTTATTATTTTTATTTCAGGATAATCAAGTGAAGCTAGAGGAAAATGAGAAATGTTTCAGTTATCTCAGTGAACAGTAATGTTTTAGTTAACTATAATAACATTCCTGTGTATGAAGAGTTCATTTGCAAAAACAAATATAGTGAAAAATCATGCTTTTTCATTGTGCATTTTAATTAATCTCAATGAAATTGCAGTTATTTTGATTAAGTTAAAAATAACTAAACAATCACTGCTTACTAACGCAATAAATATAATTAGAAAACAATAAAAACATGATAACATAAAACATGATTTTTGAAAAGAAAAAAAAAAGACTCTCTCTCTCACATATATATCATACCAGTTTTTATTTTAGCAGAAGTATGTGTTTTTATAACACTTTAAATACACATTTCTGCTTTAAAAATGTTCACAATAAACCCTGTTCACTTTCAGTGTAAACATAAATGTAAAATACATTACAAAAATTCAAAAACATTTTTCATTACTATAAAACCTCACAAATAATAATAATGAATAAACATCAAGTGAGTTAACTGAATTAAATTGTAGCATTTTAAAGTAAAGATTCTATTTTTTTTTAAACATAATTTAAAAATCGTTGTTTTATTTACAACCACAAATGCTATTAACTGAGCTTTGGGAGACACACACACACACACACACACACACACACACACACACAGAGTTATCATACTGTAAATGTTTAGCTTTGTTGTTTTGACCTACCTTCAGCTGAAGTCTGCGTGTTGCAGAGTATTTAGATTTGGCCTTTTTCTGCAAGAAGAATGAGAGTTAAGCGGAGCTCATTATAGTCTGTGGCTCTGTTAAGAAAGTCTTGAGCGTGGGTCTAATCTACACGGGCCGTGGTGCATGCATTAACTGCCTGACCTGATTACTGTTAGAATCTCCAAATTGAGGGCTCAGTAGCTCAGTGTAGTTTTAAGCAGAGCAGAGCAAACGTACAGTGCAGATTAGTTTTTAACATGCTGTTCGGTGTCCTTACAGAATTACTGAGCAACTAAAAACCATTTAGAGCTGGATTAGACTCATCCATTCAAGCATACACTGGACTTTAATATATAGAGACGCTACCACATGCACTGCTACTTTCAATCAGCATGGAAACTATTAAACAGGAAACAACTCTGAGGCATAGGTCTGGTGAGAATTCACTTACCGGTCTGTAAAGACATTATTGCATGTAAAAAGCAAACAACAAACAATTAAAAATATATATTTTACAGAAAATTTTAATATTGCTTAAGATGTATTCTATGTTGTTATTATTTTCAAAAAACTAAATAATAATTAATTATACTTTGGTGAATCATTAGTTATTATTTCATTCATATTATATATTGTTATATTTAAGAAATTACATCAGCAACAAATATTATTTCATATTAAGTAAATAAATAAATAGGTTGTAATATATCATAAAAGTGTATTATTTATATTATTTATGAATTTAAAAGAGACATTCAGTGACTACATTGTATTATTTATAACTAATAATTCATCATAAATCTGTTTATTATTATTTATTATTATTTTAATTAGTATTTTTTATTACATAAGTAACAAATAATTCATTCGAAAGTCTGTGTATTATTATTAATTATTTTAATGTAATTGTTTACAAAAATTACTTAAATATATAAATATATTAATTAATAAATAAAATATATAAATAGAGTTGTAATATTTCAGAAATATGTATTGATATTATTTAAGAAAGAATAGAAAGTCTATAACTGGAAATACTTCAAATCTGGTAAAAAAGAAAATAAGCAGCTTGGTTATTAGTTGAAAAACATTTAGCAAAATCAACTCGAAATTTCCATTTATATTTGTATTCATATTTTGATTCACTTAATACTATAATTTTATGTTTTATATTTTAATTTTACTTAAATTTGTAGTATTTTTTTGTTGTGTGTTGTGTCTGCAGTTTTTATTTAAATTGCAGTTTTAGTTATTTTAGTGCATCCTTTTAAACTAAATTAAAATGAGAACTGTTAATAAGTTCCAAGAATAATTACAAGTAACGATTTCTTGTGCTTTCTTTTCTTCAGTTCTCCATTTGATTTTAATGAACTAATAATAATAATAATTACCCTGAATCACAGTTTGTAAATGAGCCATTTTGGATAAGTATGACATTGACAGGGTCAATAGTCTAATAAAGATAACACTCACCCTTCAGACATGACTGCAATACACTATGTGCCCTGAAAGAGAGCCAAAATAATTGTGGTCACTATTCATCACCTCATCATTCATATCTGCACACGTCAGGCATCACTAGTCAAATGCCAAACAACTGTCACGGATTAAGAGTGACGCCACAGACAAGGGTTGCTCCTAAAAAAGCGTGTTTAAATGCATTAAAGCAATCCGCCGTCCTTTGACATCAAAAGCTACAGATCCACTAATGCAATTCCAGTATGCAGACGGTTCACGGCACTGCACCGGACATTTGGTCTGGCTTTAATATTGGTCATCGCAGAGACACGGAAGAACCGTGACCTTTACTCTTTACTCTCATCTCTCTGTGTGCATCCATCGCTTTTCTCAGCGTCTTCAAAGATACATTTATTACGACTCATGGTTCAAAGAGATCGGGGTCTCGACATTGCGGCCCCATGGAAAAAACTGTGACCTTGACGGTCTCACTGAACGCTGTGAGCAGGGGATAATGGGGTTCCTATGGGAAAATGGTGCTGAGGGATGAATTTAATGGCAGAAAGCATGTGGATAGGAACTCTAGACTTTGTTTTGGTGTGAATTCATCCCTGTGATGCCACAATGTCTGAGAACTGTTATCTAGTGAGGATAAATCTGGTGCATGGAATGAATCTGGATTTCACAATATATAATATATATATATATATATATATATATATATAATCTGAGAGGAATTTTGGTTGTAAATGACACTCAACAGCCTGTTGGCTTTGGTCCTGCTAATGTTAACAACCTTGATATAACTGGTATGGCTTTGGCAAGAAACCGTCAAGCTATTGACCTGACATTCATGTTTAACATTCTCCAGGACTTATGTGTGACAATACACAGGAGGGAACTGTACTTTAGTCATTTTGCAAAAAAGTAACATTTTTTAACTAAATTTTTATCTAAAAATTGGAAATTTTGCACTTTAATGCTTCTCCTACAATACTTACTTGGTTTACTGTACACTTCAAATTGCCTTCCTGTAAATTGTGCTTAATTAATCTCAAACAAAGTCCAATGTGAAATAATATTAGCCACCATGACTGATTTTTACCTTCACTAAGAATATATCTTGCTTTAAAAATAAATTAAATAATTGGAAAATAAAAATAAAATAAATAAATTGCGGATTACGTAAATTTGCAGATTAATAATAATAATAATAATAATAATAATAATATTATATATATATATATATATACACACACACACACATGCGCACGCACGCAC
>JAUCMT010000087.1:2112486-2124140 GCA_032357475.1 Enteromius thamalakanensis
AGTTTGCTGATTTTCTAACTGAGTTAGTACTGGCTGCAGATAAAGTCTTAATTGTTGGTGATTTTAATATCCATGTTAATAAAGAAAATTAAGCATTCTTAGACATTTTGAACCCCTATTGGGGTTAGACAACACGTATCAGGACCTTCTCATTGTCAAAATCATACTCTAGATTTAGTACTGTCACATGGAATTGATGTTAATTGGGTTGAAATCCTGCAGCAAAGCAATGATATCTCAGATCATTATCTAGTCTTGTGTTTATCTCCATATATATAAACCTGTACATTCTGCACCTTGTTACAAGTATGGTAGAACCATCACTTCTACAACAAAAGGCTGCTTGGTAAATAATCTTCCTGATTTATCTCAATTCCTTAGCACATCTAATAGCACAGAAAAACTTAATGATGCAACATAAACCATACAAATAAACAGTTTGACTCTGTGGTATAATGAGCACATTCACACCCTAAAGAGAGCAGCCCAGGAAATGGACCGTAGCTGGAGGAAAACAAAGCTAGAAGTGTTCGTTTAGTTCGGCGGGCAAATATGCTAACTTACAGAAAAGCATTAAAAAGGGCTAGATCTGATTACTTTTCTTCTCTATTATAAGAAAACATACATAACCATCTGTATTTATTCAATACAGTGACTAAATTAACAAAAAATAAAGCATCAATAGGTACTGACTTTCCCCAAGACCACAGCAGTAATGAGTTACTTATATATTGTACAGTAATAATTTACTTCCTAGATTAATACTATTAGAGATAAAATAGGAACTGTGCAGCCATATATAAAGCAATATATATATATATATATATATATGGCTATAATATATATATACATACAGTATATATTTCAACACCATATATAAGTTACAATAATATAGATAAAAGTGACTGATTGATTGTGTACTATGGAAATTGAAAGGACATCCAGGGAGTACTCACGTCATGACTGCATCTTACCCAGGGTGACTCTAGGTGCTGAATGACCTCAGCGTTGACCCTAAGACCAGAGGAGTGAGCTAGGCTGTCGGATTGGGTTGACTCCAGCACCCCTTATGGCCATGCGGATCCAGTCGGGTGCTGTGTTCCGTCATTGGACTGATCGAGCATGAGACGGCCAAGAAACGCTCCACTGAGCCGCAGATACCTCAGACGGACAAGGTCACCAAAGGGCAGCCGCTCGACAGACGAACCATCACCATGCTCACAGTCTCCAGAGCAGACATCAGTAATACTTCTCACATCAGGAGGCCAGAAAATGGAGAATTAATTACCTGTTCAGGCACCATGCTGTAATAATTGCAGCTGAACTTGGCTTTCATTTCAAATTTTGTCATTATTTAGAGTTAAAGAAAAAGCGAACATGTTAAAAAGGCTTTGTATTTCTTAAAATAACTGCATGAGTACATTATACAAACAAATCTGAAAACACATTTGAGAAGTTCACATATCGTTGAGAAAAGGAACTGGCACCAATTAGCTTATGACCCTGAATAAATTACTTTTTGCACTGATCTTGCTGATTAGAAAGCCTCTCATCATAAACCAGACCACATCCGACATCAGATGGCCCTTAGTTATCACACCATAAACCCACAACAGAATCAATGCACTAAATATACAACGATAATTGTGTAAAATAAAAACAGATACCGCCTTCAGAGTCACAATGTTGTGTTTACAGAGTATAGTGGAAACCCTTGTTGTTGTGTGGTTTCTCCTTGCTTTTTCCCTCAAGCCCTGGTGATGTCCTAATAGAGGGGTAGGAGGCAGATGTCAGTCATGAAGCGGGGTCTGATAATTAGCAGGGGCCTCCGCTGGCATGCCTGCTGGGGCGGCGTTCTCCTGGGCTTCAGGTGGGCTGTGAATCTCCTCATTTGTCTGCTTCAACCTGTCAGAGGAGAAACTCCAAACACTGTTTTATTACAGGCAAAAAAGTTCCATGTTCACAAAACTCATGGGACAAATTCTGACTCTTCCTATTATACAATACAGAATCCTCCTTAAAAGCGGAGTAGTTTGGTTAACACATTACAGTAAGGTTTGATTTGTAAGCATTAGCTAATGCATTAGGTATCATCAACAAACAATGAACAATTATTTTATTAATAAATACATTTAAAATAAATGCCGCAAATCTGTTCAAAACAGACATTTCAGACATTATTGTTTGTTGGCAGTAAAATTTTAAGTAAAATAATATAAACGATACAATACAAACAAAACGTGATAAGACATTTAATTGATTTATTCTAAACAATACTGAAAAAGCTCATCATGTGCATTAACTCATTTGCTATATGCACAGCAAAAAGAGTATTTTTGTTTTGTTTCTAGTCTAAACGTGTATAAGAACTCTTAAATTAGGATGCATTTACTACATTTTGTGATTTTGAAAAAATTATTATTTTTTTTTTTTGTCAAAAATCTATATAGTCATTTTAATAAAAATGCACTTGATTAATTCTTCCCCCCTTGAAAATGAGACTAAACATTTTATGTCATTTTGCTTGTCTAGTTAATTATTTTTTAGGTTTTTTTTAAGATAAGACAAGCCTTTTTAATTTTTCCTCACTGAAAATAATTGGTGCAAAAGATTAACTCTTTTGAAAAATCTGATTACTCTGCATGTAGTTGATTCACTAAAAAATATTTTGTTTTGGATGTCGGAATAGATTGCATCCATGAAAAAACGCATGATTTACTGCAATGCTGATTGAAAGTTTGCATTTTCTAAATTCACCACACTTTAATTTATAATGCAATGAAATTTGAATGAGCTTGCATGTATGGCTTACACTTAAGTCAGTATTTGTATAACAGAATCCAACTACACTGGTTGCTTTTTATGTTTTCAGATCAGAACGTCATTTGGCATTTTTTTTTTTTTAAATTGAACTGTCTCTACTCATTCAGTTCTCGGTAAAGGATGTAAAGCTCATAAAGTTCTCATTCTCTGATCAGAAAACCTGTGTTTCACTGGCTTGTTCAAAGCCAATTTTATTTCTCCCGATATATTGTCTGTACAGCTGTGCAGGGCCGTTTCTGCATTTGCGGGCTCCCTCTGGCATCGATACGTCTTATAGAGCATTTTCTTTTATCACCCAGCACTTATTTCACCATGGAGTAATACACCTCGGGGGACAAGTGTGACGTAGTGACACTTACGAGCAATTCCAATAAAGTCAGGGCCCTGAACCGGGACAGTTTTTCACCCATAATGACTGCCTTGGCTCTACAGCCAGGGCCACAGCGCCAAAGGAAATGTGTCTTAGAAGAAGACGACTTAACTTTTTTATCATGCCAATGTATATCTTTAGCTGTCACCTTTATCTTCTGCTCCTTGTCTTTCTCTAAAAGAGCTACGCTTAAGGTGGGTGAGCAACACGAATCTGGAGCAGTGACACAATGTGTCGTTTCTCTGTCTGTTCTTCATTAAACTAAGTGCAATGTTGTGTTAACCTCAATATTACCTCCTTTTTTTAGGACTGAAAACTGTTCTTGCTCCCAACAGCTAACAATAGTATTTAAACGGTTTGACAAAAAAACAATAGAGAAGGATGGCGCTTCAAGCAGCAGGCATCTTGGGACTTGGCTCTTATTTGACACAATGCAATAGAATTTCAGATCGGCATCAAAGCCATTTGAATGAGCTTCGTTCTCTCTGAACACTTTTGAGCAGACAGCTTCATGAGGCATTGTAATAAACTGTGTGCACTGCAGCAGAACTCTATATGAGATATGAGGCAATGATGAATTTGACTGCTATCTATTCTGGTCCCCTAGACACCTCCGATTGAAAGGGACATGATTTACCAAAGGATAAATAGGACTCTTTTTTATGAACTGTGGTCTTTTGCTTTGTTCCTTTTGCAGTAATAATCATGTCTAATCACCTTAGTGTGGGAAACACTGATGCAATCGGTTGTACAAAAAAGAGTGTCCTTGAGGTTATTTCCACATTAAAAGCTAATTCAGATAATACTTCACATCTTCACATCACAAGTTAAGCATGTTCAGTGAGCTGATATAATATTAATAAACTTTATAAAATGTACTGTACAACAAAAAGATTTACAAGGGCAGATATCATACGTTTACCCAAAGAATGCAAACTGTCTATTTACTCACCCTCATGAATGCCAACATGATCTCTACATGATGAACAAAGCACAATATAAGAGGTTGACATTGAAATCGTTTCCATTATAAGAACTCTTGAAATAGCATGTTTGATTTTGACTAGATTTATTTGCTGGTGGAACTTGCTACTGCCAACAGATACAAACATGCCACTGTGAGTATGTAAAATATGCCTGCCAATGAATGCATAACAATTTACAAATCCGAACTAGACAGGTGGTGCTGGGGAGGTAGAGGGTTTGAGAGAAACTTGTGCTGCAGGACAAGCTTAGGGCAAACACTGAACCGAAAATTGAGCAAGCAAGCAACTGGCTCCTTGGCTACAGAATCAGCCGAGGTCAATCAGATTGTGTGTTTTAGTAAATGGTATGAATGCTGGCATATTTACATTTATGCATTTTGCCAGCATTTTTATCCAAAGAGCCCTTAATATTCATAATGCACAAGGTGAAAACCTAGTATTAAACAACTAGGTTTTCATGGCGCAAATTGTAATTTAAAAAATGTGAAAATGCAGAAAATATTCCTATTTCAAATATTTTTTTAATGCAACTGTTTTATGGTTAGTTCAGAATGCAAAGTATTTTACAGCACTGCATTCTGAACATTCAGATATTAGTTTTAATGAAGCTGGGATATTCAGGGATTAATCTGTAATAAGAAGGATTGGATATTGATCCCCTAAAACCCCATGATCCGGCAGACATCGAAAAGAGGCCACAGGACAAGCCGAACATGTTTTGATGAGCAAGGATGTTTTTAACCTTTAATCTCTGCATTTTAGTCGGGCGTGTTTTAACAGCCGGGAACAAACACAGGTGGTTCATTACCCGTCTGAACATCAGGATTAACATTTATGTCATTATTCTGACTAAACATCTCCTGTAGCTGCCATTTCAGGATCGCAAGGGACCAGTACATCATGTGAATCTCTCTCTCTGACCGACTCATGAATAATGAGTAATTATGAGACGCTGATCCACCAGTAGAGCTCCGCTGTGATGTGATTATAGATAAAGGGGGTGACCTTCGCGTCCCTGCTCTCTTCTGCCCTCCGTTCAACCTTAATCAACACAAATCAGTTCAATTTACTCTGCCTGCCATCTCTCAACACTACGTAGGCCGGGACAGCAGACAGGCTGAAGGCGATTCTGACACCCACAGCTAGTCTCCAGCTTTGTACCGCAGTATAAATGGTGCAAGTGATATCTGTAGTGCTTTCAGGGCTATACAATTTCAAAGCACACTGATAGTTTTGTTGAAAACGCTTCAAGCGATCATCTTAGGCAAATTCACTTAGTCAAATCTCTTTAAGGTGTCCGCCCCGTAGGATAGAAAAATCGCAAACGAGATATTTTATAATATCTCTATTGTTTTTCCTAGACAATGACATTAAATGGAAAGCAACTGCAGACTTGTGTCTCATGCTTCTTTGATTTTTTTTTACCTGAGGAAGAAAGCCCTGGCAAACTCAAGTACGTCTCCTATGAAGTTTCATGAGACATCTCAACAATGTCCTAAACTATTCTCAGATCTGCCAAGATGCCATGATTTTGAGATTTTAGCATGAAACTTTTCTTCCTAAACTAAATTTGTCTGTCTGTTGGGACAAAAGCATAGCCTATCAGAAGATGTTTGATGTTTAATAATAAACCCCTATGTGGTGTGAGATTTTGGACCAATGAGATAGCGAGGCTGCTCAGCACAACACTTCATGAATAGAAACCGAGTGTTTAAAATGTCCTGACACCTGTCATCATATTACCTCAACAATTTTATTTATATTACTTTCTATTTTGTGTTTCTCCCAAATTATTTGAGGTGAAAACAGGGTTATTATCATTGTTTACATAAAACAATAAAAAAGCCATTATTTTAAATTAAATAAACATGAACTGAAATAGAATTAAATAAAAAATTAAATTATTTCAGCTAGTTGCCAAGGCGACATTCATTATTTTTATCTTAACGTTGTAGTATTAAAATATGTAAAACTGGATAAACTTCAAAGAAAGAAAAACTATTTAAATGACAAAAACATAGAAAATGTAGAAAATGTAGACACATAAAAAACTAATAAAAATGACAAAAAAAATAAACAAAACTTTAACAGACTTTAACACAACTAAAATTAAGAGAAAAATATGAAACAATAAAATGCAATTCAAAATATTAACAAAAACTGTAATAGTACATTAATGACAATAAACATGAAACGTATAAAGAGTATGTCAATAAAACTAGTGTTAAAATGGCTTCTTGTAATAAACAATTCTATAATTTATGAATATTACATCATAACCATTTTTGAAATACTCCCATTGCAACTAACAGAAATCAATGTAGCAAACTTTTAGGTACTAAAATAACTAACACTGAATTAAAGCTAGAAAGAAATGTCTAATAAAAAATTTAAAATAAAAACAAATACTTGGGAGTATTGTTCTTGACGTGCAAGAAGGCATGTTTTGAGCACAGCCTTGAGGCATTCGCAATTATAAAGACTACGAACAAACTGCTATTTGTAACGAGCGTGTTTGTGCTCAAAACGCGTGTTTTTCTTCCTTCCATGTTCTCCTGTAAGTAAACAGATCAGAGCGAGTGTGAGACCCTCCTCGTCATGTGTCTGCACACGTCTGTTTGTGTGTGTGTTTGTGCGCAATGCCTTCCTCTGTCACAGATAAAGTCACGCCATACGTCTGCTGCCACAGCTGCTGATAAGATACTCACAAATAACTCGCCTTCCTGAAGCTGTCAGAAGCCTATGATCTGATATTGCTTTCTTCTCACAATAAAAGCAAAATCTAGCTCATCTGAATTCATGGAAGAGGAGAGGCAACAGAAACCGGGGACAAAGAGAGAGTTAGAACACGCCGCTTTATTGCATCGCTGCTACATTTCCACGCATGCCTTTTAAAAAGGTCACATGACATGTACCTGGCACTGATAGCCAGCTGGCCTTTTGAAAATGCTTATTACTTAAATCAGATTTGATGCAAGTGCTGTAGTCGTCTTAACACCTCGCCTCGAGACACAGACTCTTTTCTGCTTACGATCCGCGACCAATTAGCTGTGTGGCTGGAAAGCTAATTAAAATAAGCTAAGCATAATGAATCACCTGCGTTGACAGCCGAATGCCACCACTGACGAATGCTGCTGACTGACGCTATCGGCTTTAGCGTGAATCATTGTTACCTTTATCCATAGACGTTAATGGTGGGATTTAGAGAGTTTGCTCTGAGGTCTCCTGGATGAGCTTAACGTCTAAAGCTACTCTTTTCAGCTGAGAGATGTCGGCCAATGCTTTCAAAGCACTGGGCTCAAATACATGCCTTCGTTTGCTGGCTGACACTAGTCTTAAGAGACAGGCAAAATGCGTCAGTAGCAACACAGAATATTTTATTCGTATCCTAGAGTGATTTTGGAGTTTTATGGCCAGCTTCACTTAGTTTAGCAATTTGAGGTCATTGACAGTTTATATATATGCACTATAACAAGTCACATTTACCATACACTTAGCAAGGTTTTTTTTCCGTGTGTGTATATATATACTATATATATATACATACAAACAAGCAACTTTTCTGGCTCTCACAAACCTGTAACTTCTTCTTTTGAGAGGTTCGTTACCTGTATTAATGGCATCCGTTTGAACTCATTATCAGTATAAAAGACACCTGTCCACAACCTCAAACAGTCACACTCTAAACTCCACTATGGCTTAGACCAAAGAGCGGTCAAAGAACACTAGAAACTAACCTGTAGACCTGCACCAGGCTGGGAAGACTGAATCTGCAATAGGTAAGCAGCTCGGTGTGAAGAAATCAAATCTGGGGGCAATTATTAGAAAATGGAAGACATACAAGACCACTGATAATCTCCCTCGATCTGGGGCTCCATGCAAGAAAATGTTAACAAGAACTGTGAACAACAATCCCAGAACCACAAGGGGGACCTGGTGCATGACCTGCAGAGAGCTGGGACCAAAGTAACAAGTAGTAACACACTGAGCCGCCAGGGACTCAAATCCTGCAGTGCCAGACGTGTCCCCCTGCTTAAGCCAGTACATGTCCAGACCCGTCTGAAGTTTGCTAGAGAGCATTTGGATGATCCAGAAGAGGTTTAGGAGAACGTTAAATGGTCAGATGAAACCAAAATAGAACTTTTTGGTAAAAACTCAACTTGTCGTGTTTGGAGGAGAAAGAATGCTGAGTTGAATCCAAGGAACATCATATCTGCTGTGAAGCATGGGGGGGGGGGAAACATCATGCCTTGGGGCTGTTTTTCTGCAAAGGGACCAGGACGACTGATCCGTGTAAATGAAAGAATGAATTGGGCCATGTATTGTGAGATTTTGAGTGAAAACCTCCCTCCATCAGCAAGGCATTGACAATGAAACGTGGCTGGGTCTTTTAGCATGACAAAGATCCCAAACACACCACCCGGCAAGGAAGGAATGGATTCATAAGAAGCATTTCAAGGTCCTGGAGGTGGCTTATCCAGTCTCCAAATCTGAACCCTATAGAAAATCTTTGGAAGGAGTTGAGTGTGAAGTCCATGTTCTACAATGTGATTTTCTGGATTTTATTTCTCATTTTGTCTCTCATAGTTGAGGTAAACCTATAATGATAATTATAGGCCTCTCATCTTGGTGGCTGAATAAATGCCCTTTTATCCCACAGTATACACGTACATAAACTGTTTACCTAAATTGTATATTTGTTTTACAAATGAAGATGTCCCAAAGGGAGGTTTTTGGTGATACTGTAAGGTTTAGCTCACTTTTGGGTAAAGATTTGTTTCCAAAATATAGTAGGAACACACACAGTATATGCATATATCATTTATTTTTTTACTGCATTTTACACATTTCCAATATTTTAGATTATACATATATATATATACACACATATAGACACAAATCACACACACAAGCAGATTGAATATAAATATTCTAATTTCATATATTTATTCTGGCAGAGTTTAGGACAGTGGATCATAATCTTGCATCCATCCATCTGTCCATCTCTAAATTTTACACTTCAACAAAAATGTTAATTAATTTATTTTATTTGAATCCCAAAGAAGTAGTATAGGTCACAAATATTTTGGCAGCAGGAAAAAGAAACAAAAACAATGCTAAATGCTAATAATAAATTGCACCTAACACTAATCGTGAGATACGCCAGAAGAAATAACTAGACTCACAAGCTTCTACAGTAGAGGAGGCTCTCCACTTCTTTTGCTGTTGAAGTCAAAGGTTGCATTTCTGGTGCAAACTTATCTAAAACATGGCAGAAGCTAGTCGAGCTGAAACATGTCTTATTCAGACGAATTCATCCTATAAACCTGGAAAACAAATCCAGAAGTTAAAAGAAACAACACAGGATCACAGCCAAAGATAGATATGGTCTGTGTCGACCACTATGTGTTTGTGAGACAAATTACTGTCTGCCAGAGGCATTAAACTATTGAAATTCTATTCTGGACAATAAACAGTGTTGGTGCAACTAAAAACCACAGAGGAAAGTAACCAGTTAAATCTTTTACAATTGGGAACCAGGGTTTTGTGCATTTTCTTCAATTAAAGGTTGATTTTGACTCCTGCGACCCCAACATAATTGACTTCCTAAGCAACATGTGTACAGCAAAGCCGAATCTTGCTGTAATACACATTTTGGATGTTTTTTTAGATAGTACCCCAATTCTAATGGCCTGACCTCATCTTCTATATGCAGGGTGCATCTTTACAGCGCATCAAGAGTCCCGTTGATGATACATCACGTTCCCCAGAGCGCAATAATTACCATGACTCCGTTAGAGCGGGTGACATATCACCAAAGCACAAGATCCCATTCATCTAAATGCTTGTCACAACAGGAAATGATTGGTCATTCCTGAAAGGAGGCTGGACAAATGCCACAATATCAGGGTGAACTCGAGGGAATTACCTTGCAGAGACATCCCGCATAAAGACAGATCAGTCATGTGTGCACCGCGATTATCATGTTAACATGTTTACAGAGACGATTTGAGTACAGCAGAAATGTGATAAAAGCAAACCTCTGATTTCAAAATTTGCCAGATTCCCATGATGCTTTCTCCTCGTGTCTATCTACAGATGCCAGTGCTTTTTTCACTTATGTAACAGCTGGTGCTGTAGGATAAAGATATGATTAATTCTGTAGAGACTTTCTCTAGATATAGAGATAGAAAAAGATACCTCTGTGTGAGATACTGTGTGAGTTTTGTTAACCCAATAAACTTGAATAGACAGTATGATTAAGGATGTCCAATGACAGATTTATTTCATTCATAATCTTCCACCTTGAGAGAAATCAATCAAGAGTTGTTTGATTTATATGATGGTGTGTGTAGAATCGTATCCTCTTACTGTACAAAGTTGTACAGCCCTTCAGAGCAAGCAAAGTCACTCGCTGACCTTCTTTTCGCACACTTTTCATTTTTAATGCAGAATTTAATCAATCCTCTCTTGCTCTCATCTGCACAAAGGAAATTGCCATCACTAATGAATGGGAACAAAAAAATGACTAAGTTAGTTTTTAAGCCAAAGTAAACACTGTTTAATTTCTCAGATAGATTAAGGGGAAGCGTGGAGCTGCATTACAATGGAAGAGTGACTGACGGTTAATGTATGAACTTAAAATTCAATGCATAATACTAATAGTCCCTGGTTTTCATATCAGATTTCAGAATAAGAATTTCTAGACTGGCAACGGATGTGTACAAGACTTATGTGTGTGTGTGTGTGTGTGTGTGTGTTTGTAATAAGAGAATAAACATAGATTTATTTTTTTTTTTAAATATTAATGTGAATTTAGGACAATTTTGGACCATCATCTCAATTACTATCAAAAGTGGCACAATATACCTAAATTCAACCTATTTAAAATATATATTTTTATTGTTATTCATGCTTTTTATGACCTTATAATAATTGAAAATAAATAGAATAATACAGAGAGTGTAGACAAAAGGCCAGGTAACTGAACACATGACTGGAAATAGCGGCCATAATATAGTACCTAAAATATATACATAAAAAATTCTGGTGTTTTTACATTACATTAACATTTATAAATTTGACAGACTTTAATGTGCAGTATGTATGTTGCCTGAAATTTGAACACTTGATTAAAATAATATTTTAGTCCCTTAAATAAATCAGGGCTGTTAAATCAATTCATCATGATTAATTGTATGCAACATAAAAAGTATGTGTTTACATAGTATATGTACTGTCAAACAAACATTTTAGAAATATACGTAATATATAAATACACTACTTATACTACTATACACGCTACAGTACTTTTGTAATTTATGTAATTCTTCATTTTGGATGTGATCAACCATGATTACATTAAACATTTCAGAATTTACTATACATTTGTATTAAAAATGCAGGATTATGTGAAAATAAAATGAAATACAAATAAAAATAAATGCATAAATATATATAAAAAAACATGAAAA
>JAUCMT010000087.1:2124240-2148502 GCA_032357475.1 Enteromius thamalakanensis
ACATACAAAATTCTGATGTTTTACATTACATTAACATTTATGAATTTGACAGACTTTAATGCGTTGCCTGAAATTTGAACACTTGATTAAAATAATATTTTAGTCCCTTAAATAAATCAGGGCTCTTAAATCAATTCATCATGATTAATTGTATGCAACATAAAAAGTATGTGTTTACATATATGTACTGTCAAACAAACATTTTAGAAATATATGTAATATATAAATATACACACTACTTTTGTAATTTATGTAATTCTTCATTTTGCATGTGATCAACGACGATTACATTAAACATTTCAGAATTTACTATACATTTGTATTAAAAATTCAGGATTATGTGAAAATAAAATGAAATACAATTAAAAATAAATGCATAAATATATATAAAAAAACATGAAAAATAATATATAGCTAGAAAAAGCATATCCATGTTAACCGTACCTCAATGTTTTACAACAGGAGGAGATTTGTGTTGTTTGATCCTCTGATCTTTGCATTGTCCTACATACATTTTCCTGGTGATCTGCCAATTATTGTTTTATCTTACTGTAGTTTCTACTACGGCAACAACAACAAAAAGTGATTTTTCTCACCCATGTCATAATCAGTACAATCATCCCCGCACTAATTGAAATCCACTTAAGCTTCAGCAGTGACAGAGTATCCAAACATCTCCAAGCACTCTAGCATCGCTGACAGCATGGTGAACACTAAGACAAACTATCATTTCTACACTGGCACTAATCAGTTAATTAACACAGAATACAGATGTTGAAACTCACGGAGGGTGCTGAGGAGGCGAGGAAGGCTCTGCCCATTTGCGAAAGCGTTTAGCGTGTTTCTCGCGGCTGTCAGATCGCGAGCTTGCTTCTGCTGCACCTTCTGACCCTTCGATGCGCTTGATTTCAGATGAGGCTCAGTAAAATAGCACAAACAAACCCAAAGGATCTTGCATTTCTGAGGTCAGTCGGTAAACACAATTTGTTTTTGTGTGTAAGTTTACCCTATAGCCAGCATAACATTACGGTACGCATCTTCTCATGAGCTTGTGGTCATTGCTGAGGGTTTTGAAATATTTATCAGATGTTTCTGCTAATTAAAACAGAGAGGGATGCTTCAGATGTCCTTAATGCTAATCCAATTCACTGAACCTCTGCCAGTGTTACAGCATCTGTCACTCAGTGGTAACCTAAAGCATCATGGGTATCAGCGACGACCCTCCAGCTGAGCTTGGAGAGGGTAAGGACAGTTTGTTCTGCCTGTCGTTTGCAGTTACTGAGCTGCAGTGAAAAAAATTGGGAGGTGAAACGAAGTGGAACGCAAGTCTAGCAATGTTAAAACAATATAAACTGAGTTTAATAAAGACTATTAAAAGGAACAGAAAAGGGTTCAATGAAAACTAAGCTCAATTGAAAGCACTTGTAGCACAAAATAATGGCTTGTTGCTTAATAAAATAAGTAAATAGCCTGTTAAGATAAAACATTACATACTTTAAGTGTATTATTTAAGTGTAATATTAACATTAAAATTATTTAAAATTATTACAAACATATTTAGAATAAATCAATTTCCAAGACACAATATTATTTAATATTTAATTAATTTATTTAATCTAATTAATAATCACATTAATTACTAACATTATTACGTAAAATATTACATTATTATGAAATATTATATACTGTTAGTGTTAACATGATTCAATTGTGTGTGTTAATACATGCATACACAATATTAACATTGTGACATCATATTAAATTTTAATATAGTAATATTTATAATAACTAATAAAACTAATAGTTTCTTAATTAAATATATGGCTACACACACAATTCAGTAAAGTTCATATAATCAATTTTAAAAAATCTTATTAAATTAAAATCAGTGTTATTCTATTCTATTCTATTCTATTCTATTCTATTCTATTCTATTCTATTCTATTCTAGAAAACAATATGCAACAAGTGCTGTCAGTAGAGCTCAACTTGTATTGAAGCTGGAGCATTTCTTTAAAAAGTTGCGTCTCTTTAAGTCATGTTTAGCTAGTTGCACTGTATATAAAACCTACTATTTCTGTTGAATCTCAGTTGGTTTATAAAACATATCTACCGCCCAATGAACCTGCACCAACCCCCTGCCCCTCATAACTCCACCATAGTGTGGAAAAAAGTAATTATAGATAGAGACAATCTGAACAAAAGGTCAACACTGGATTATGGGTACAATTGTCCCTTATACGGGAGCAAAATGCTCCTTCAAAGGTGAGATGGACATTTTTAAAGTTAAAGTCCAGGCAGACAGGAATAGTCTCTGGCCAAAATACACCCACAGATGTGAAAGAGGACAGAGCTATTTACTCAAACATCCTCTATGCTAACTGACGCATCCGTCCTCTTCTACGCTTTGTTAGATATGCTGCTTTGATGAAAATTGGTCAAAGAAAATCATATTAACTTCGTTTCCCGCACCTCATCTTTAGAAAATATGTGGGAATTATGAAATACTGTCATGAGTATTTCATTTTGTGCTGTACTCTTTATAAAGTAATTTAGATGATATGGACTTTAATGTAAGCATTGTGCTGTGTATATCTCAAGCCTGAAAGCAAACAGCAGAATTTGAGAGGCTGGGTCTGTTCTATAAAGAATCAGAATATTCTCAAGCTCCCACAGCAGATGTGAAGCGCAGACACAGTTTCAAAAAATGAGATGGAAAGGAAAAAAAACTTGAAAAGCTCATTTCAACTGAAATATAGAACAAAATGAACATACTGCTGTGAAGACACATCTGCCCATCTGTCTCGCTGGAGTCTGTCTGTCCATCACTGATCTTGTGCTAAATAAAACCCTGGTCTCAGATCCACAAGTGTTCCAGTAGTTCTGAGGACACAGAATAAGAGAGATAAAACAAACAAAAACCACCATGAAATTCAACATGATGGAGTCTACTGAATACTTTGTATGATGTCCATCTCATGTGTTATAACGTGTCATAACAAAAGATCAAGCAGTAAATCACTTTCATGTTAATTTTATGTCCAAATCATCCCAAGTGCCAGCAAGGTTATATGTCAAGACATTATGACAGTTTTTATCCTTTTTAAGATTGTTAAACATGACAGCTATGTACCAAAACATTCTTGCAACATAATTAATGTTAACATGCTAGCAACATGTTATGGTTTGCTAATTAATGCTAGCAATATGTTCAACAGCTCAAACATGATAATTTGCACATTAAAACATCACAAACATGCCAGAACCAGGCTAGAAATATGTTAGTAGCATGCTAATTCATACTAGCAATATTAAACATGTTATAGTGTTAAAACATGATAAATAATGCTACCACGTTAGAAGACATAACAAATATGCCAGAAAAAAACTGCTTAAATCAGCCAACCAGCTTAAGCTGGTTTTAGCTGGGAGACCAGCCTGGTCTTAGCTAGTTTAAGCTGGTTTTAGAGGGGTTTTGGCCACATTTCCAGCTTGCCAGGCTGGTTGGAACAACCAGCTAAAACCAGTCTGACCAGCCTGTCCAGGCTGGGAGACCAGCTAAAACCAGCTATTTCCAACTTAAACCAGCTAAGACCAGCCAACCAGCCTAAGCTGGTTTTAGCTGTCTTTTTCAGCAAAGTTAGAAACATGCCAATTCATGCTAGCAACCAGCTAAAAGAAAATAGAACTACGTGCTAAATCATTAAGGGAACTGGCTACAAGATGGACTGCATTAATCATGCTAGAAACATGCTAGTAATGCATTAAATCATGCAGCCACAGTTAAATCACTGAAGCAACTTGCTAAAAGATGCTAGCAATGTACTAAAAACATGGTAAAACAATCTGTTGAAACATATTGACTTTCTCTGGCTTCTCTGAGTAAAACCTTCTTTTTAAAGTTTAAACTTTGTTTATTTTTGTCATGCCACCATCAGTGTAAATATATCTGAAAATGCAGACTTGCATCATGGAACCATAGATGTCAAAATGTAGCGACGTCATGTGGTACCTTGTAGTGTCTTGCCTTAAAGCAACTGTGAGTAACGCAAAACATTCTCACTCCTACTCGTCTCATTTTGACGCTTGGTCAAAACAGTTTTGCATTGTTTTCCGATGCTCAAGGTACCCCTTTTCAGTCACTTTTCAACATGAGGGGTCCTCCGTTTTTAGGTGTCTGGCTTAATGTAATGGTTTCTATGCATATATAAATTTATTATATAATTTTTTTTGTTTTATTGAAAAGTTTTGTCACATTCCAACTTCTGAAGCCATACGAAGTCTTTATGTGAAGAATAGAGTAAAACACAAGGTTTGCACACCCCTACATAAATGCAATAATGCCAATGTTTTTACCCAACATATCTTTTAATTATGATGATAAAATAAAAAAGGATTTCCTATTTAAAACAACGGAGGACCCCTCACGTCGAAAGAGACTGAAAAGGGGTACCTTGAGCATCGAAAAACGGCGCTCCAACCAAACGGCAAAATGTGACGAGTTTGAGTGAATGTATTGAGTAACTTGTTGACACCATGTTATCATTAGTACCATAATTAAAATACATCGCTATTCCAAGCTACTGTATAGTCCCTGTTTACATTTCCTGTGACACTCATAATGTGTTTCAATTAGACTCAAGGTATTGCTAAGCGACGGCCCAATGATAAATCTCTACCATACCATATTCTCATTTTCTTGGACAGCCAAGTAAAAGTCACCTGTTTTCAGCGCAGCAGCATCACACCTGTGATGATTCACGTTGTTGGTTGTAATTACTGCTGTGACATTTTCTATTAATTAGGTTACCGGCGAGTCCTCGCACAGATTTCTCTGTAGCAAAGGTTAACCTCAGTAAAAGTCAAAGGGCCGTCGTGCTGCACTTTGCAATGGGGTGACAGGGAGGGTAATAACTTTGATTGTCAATAATTCCCATGCAACTTCATCTTGAATGTGGTCCATACTACAAACTGTCATTTAAAGGGTTCATGAACTGCTTTTTAAAAAATAATTTTGTAGGTACACTGTTTAAAGGTCCAATTTAAATGCCATCAAGATTATACATGGAAACAACACAGTAATTAAGAAGTAATAGGCTATTCATGTAGTCAGCAACGTAGAATAGATGGGCGGAGATAAATAGGCATGGACGTAGAATTAATAGGCGGTGCTAAATAGGCAGCGGTGTAGAATAGGTGAGCGGAGATAAACAGGCAGTGATGTAGGATAAATGGACAGGGCTAAATAGTCAGCAACGTAGAATAGGTGGGCGGAGCTAAACAGGCAGTGATGTAGGATAAATGGACAGGGCTAAATAGTCAGCAACGTAGAATAGGTGGGCGGAGATAAACAGGCAGTGATGCAGGATAAATGGGCAGGGCTAAATAGTCAGCAACGTAGAATAGGTGGGCGGAGCAAAAAAGTAAATAATGTCGAATCAATGGGCGGTGCTGAATAGGCAGTGGTGTAGAATTGGTGTGCAGAGATAAACAAGCAGCGATGCAGGATCATTGGACAGGGCTAAATAGGCAGTGATGTAGAATAGGTGGGCGGAGCTAAACAGGCAGTGATGTACAGTAGAAGCAAGTGTTTATTTCTTATGTGGAAAGAAAAGGAAATGTTGGTTTTACAGTTCATGATAATGCTTTAAAGAGCTACAAAGCTCCAGCTCACGGTGAGGTAAAATTACAAAACACACTAATATATAAATAACGTCAAACTAACAGCAGGCGTAATGTCTTACACACATGAGAAACTTCTAGACGCGGCTTTCATTAGCACCATCCTGCTGCGGTCTAATCAAGAAATGGTATGTGAAGACGTCTCCATCGAACAGCATTTGTGTTGCAAGTGATTAATGCATTTATACTTGAAGGCACTGAGTTTGTCTTTGTGATGGGAATCGAACAGACTGCGCTGATCAACGCCGCTCCATCTGGCCATTAGTTATTCTTACCACAGCGCTCTGATTCAGTCACACTAACGGGAGTTAAACTTGGAGCGTGAATATCAGATAGCAGCGAGCTGTCTCTGGCCGTGTTTTGCTGTCTGAATATCCCTCATTTGCTCTCATTGTGAACAGTTACATGTCTGCGTGTAACAAAGGCCGGTTGCTATGGAGAGCCTCCTCAAGGGAGCCACGCAGCAGTACAGGCAAGACCTTTAGCAGGTGAAATTACAGTGGACTGTCGGCTGCCACCAGCTGAAAGCTTCCTCATTCAAATAACACGGATAATACACTCTGCTCTGTAACACCGGCTGTGAAATTATCGGTCTGACTAGAATAAGTGTAATTTGACAATGTAGAAAATTGGTCAAGAACAGGACATGATGATGTAGGAGAAATGTAAGATGAAAATTTGGTAGTATTTATAAATGGTAAAATATTTATGATAGCAAATAATCCACTTAAACTAAAGGGAATTACAAATAAGTTAAATAAATCAAGGATGAAGGAAGGAAGAACATAAATATGAATAAAAACATCATAATTTGATATATATATATATATAAATATATATAACTGTATTTAAAAAGTAAAAAGGGATTTATGCAAAAATGTAAATTAAATTAAGAAAATTATTGAAATTGTGAAATATTTATAATAGTAAAAGGTAATGTGAAAGGGAGATATGCAAAATGAAGAAAGGGAGGAAGAAACAAACAAATAATAAAGAAAGATGCACTACGGAAATAAAAACGAGAAAAAGCACATAAAGGAAATTACAAATAAGGTAATAAGTCATTAAAATGAAATGTATTAAATATAAAATTAAATAAAACTAGAAAATGCAAAAATTATCAGGCTTTTTTTTTTTTTTTTGAGATTTTAGGCACTTTCAGTTGGTCATCTTTAAAGGTCAGTTGGACCAGTGTACAGCACTTAGGCCATGCAAACAACTTTTGACTGCTTTCAATAATTTTTAAATTGAGACAATTTTTTGTACAACTCCTGTGGTTGGATATTCCCAGAAATCGGTTGGTCCCAGGTGCTTGTACCATTTGCTGGATTGCTCAGTGTTGGTGATTTTACTCAACATTTTGTTTACTTACACAATTAACTAATCAGGACAGCAGCTGTGGGAAGCGACCTCAAGGTGTTGCCTAGCAACTTGTGCGCTGTGGTCTGGCTTCACACTTGATGTGTGCGACTTACTGCAGCAGTAAAACTGTCTCCCCAACATCTCTGATTTGTGCCTCTCCAGGCCTTACGAGTGTTTGCGGTTCATAACAGCACACGCAGCAAACAGTTCGACAGCACACTCTTAAATCCAATAGCTCAGTGCACACACACAGGCGCACACACCTCAGCACTGTCACAATTTTCCGGATTCAGCTCTGACCTTTGCTTTAATAATAAGAAACAAAGAGACAGCTCGAGCCGAGATGATGTCCTCATATCCCGGCGAATGATTTCAGTAAGCAGCACATAATTCTGTGTTATGGAGCATAAAAAACTAAAGAGCTATCATTGCATTCCCCGCAAGCTGTAATCACATTTGCTGAGCTTCGCTCGCAGTTGGACTTGCTTACAATGCTATACGTTCAAATTAATGAGCAACTGCAGAATCAAATGATCTGTAGATAGATGAGGCCTCAGAGCTAAATGGCTCGTAATAAATAACCCAATCGCACAGGTTAACTGAAAATTAAAGGGCTATTTTATTGCATTTGGACATTATGGCCGCTTCTGTCAATAGAAAACTCTTAAGTGATGCACTGTTGACCTTAACGCTTCTATTGAGATGTTGCCCGAGTCCACTAAGGTCACTTCATCTAATCGAATCTCTTTTCTGAGAACGTTTGCGGTTGCTGTTTCACTGCAGAACGAGAACGAAAGCCTTCTTGAGCGATCTAGAAAACCGAGGTGATTCATTTTGAAGTTTGCGTTAAGTAAGAGCGAGAGAAGAAGAATCATTTGGGTTCATGTGGTTCGAACCTTCTGTTTCCTGTCTACAAGCTTCTCTTCAATGGGCGTCCCTGCTGCGATCGGCACAGTGCACAGATTGACAAATGGGAGTCATTCGGGAAATTCCTTCTTGCTTTATCCCCAGTCAGTCTCAGCGGTTTTATTTGGAGATTACAGCGCTTGTTGATGTGATACTCTGTTCCGACATCAAAGTTTGACTGATCTTGCAGGCAGTGTTGAAATCATCCTGTTAAAAACTTTCAAAAGCTCCTAAAACACTAGGGTATAGCTCCGGCTGTAAGGTCCCAGGCGGTATCTTCTTCCGAGGCGTTCCCACCTGATCAAACATCTCCTCTTTGATGAGAACAATTACGAGCGGACGGCGGGACTCACAAACAATAGCAAAATGATGAGTGAGAGCAGTCTGACTCACACTCCCACGAGGCAGTGATGTTGTATAGAATCATGAATGTTGTAGATCCTTCTTCAATGCCAACCAATAGAAGTAGAAATGTGACGCCAACAGCACCTCCTGTCACCAGTGAATTCATCGGGACAAGAAGTCCAAAACTGTCAAAACAGAGTGGAATTAAATCTCCTGAATATCTCAGCTCCTAGACAGCAAATCAAGATTTTGGCTATACTCTTAAAAATAATGGTTCCAAGAGGGCTTTCGCACTGGAAGAAACTTTCCATAGTCCTAGAACTATTGGTGGAAGTTGCCACTTTTAGGAATGGTTTTAATTCTAGGAACTCTTTTTGGGGGAACTAAACTAGCTCCTAGAGTGATGTAAGTGTACGCTGATCAGCCAAATGCATACAAAACACTGGCTACCTGGACTTTTCAAAAATCCATGTAAAAATATTTTCTCTTTAAACATGAAAAAAAGATAATGGTATTTACGGTAGAACTTTATTTTACAGTAAAATTATTTGCTTATTAGCATGCATAACATTAGAATATTAGCCATTTATTAGTGCTAATTAAGCATGTATTAATTCCTTATTCTACACGACCTACAGTACATCCCTAATCCTACCAAAAACCTAAATTTAACAACTACCTAACTAGCTTTTAATAAGCAGCAAATTAAGAATTCAGAGTTTCTCAAGAGATCTCAATACTGTCTCACACTGTGCTTAAGTATACAATAACAATGCATAACCTCCTCAAAACATTCTCATCCAATTTCTTCAAATAATAAATTATCGGAGCTAAACCCTATTTTTAGCCGTTTATTCTTCAATTTGGAATTTTTGAGAAATGTAATATTTCTGTGAAACGCACAGACAAAATCAGAAGCTTCAAGAGTTTATAATGGAATTCAATGGAAAACATTAGACCCCACTGACATTCATTGCATGGACCTATTTTTTTTTGTCCAAGAAGTCATACAATATTTGTGAGTAACTTTTTAGAAATACTGGTAAAACTCTACTCTACCAGTCCTCAATATTAAGTAGTTGATTATTAGCATGCCTATTTTTAACATATTGGCTATTTATCAGTAATCTGCATGACCATATTCTACCTCCCTAATCCTACCTAATACATATACTTAACAACTACCTAACTATTAATAAGTAGAAAATTAGGAGTTTATTGAGGCATGTTACGAGTGATAATTAGACCATATACATATACATAACTAGGAAACACATAAAAACTCCTAAATTCTGAAAGAATAAGCTCTAAGCAATCAAATTTGCTTCAAAATTTACTGACTGTCATATGATGTTAATTGCGTCTTTAACCCAACATCCCAGTATCAAGTGTTTCTTGGCATCTGAATTACAACACAGAGAAGATTACATGCTTGTTGATCCTCTTCATTACTGCTAATCCCCACAAACGCTGATACAATCACCTTGCTGCAATCGCTGCAAAAATCAAAGCAGCCTTATCTTTCTGTGGCCTTACGAAAAGGATCAGGGGTCTGTATAAGAAATAATCAAAAGAATGGCTGTGTAAAACAATGGTTTGATGGCATACTGTCGATAACCAATGCACGTCTGAGTATGAGATGAGTCCTGTTACAGTTAGTCTGCTTCAGATTTGACACATGTCATACCGGTGCACTCTCTTGTGTCCATAGCAACTGAGCACATCGTAGGACTGCGGAGCTGACAGCTGATTGGTGATAGTGCTCTGATGTTGCGTTGACTCCTCTCATGATTTGAACCTGAGAATTGATTATCATCAGTGAAGTGGAAAGAAAACATCAGCTGTCAGTTTTCAGCGTAGTGAAAAATTAGGATTTAACATGTTAGTCCTCCTCACAAGTTATGAAAGCGCGTTTATTTGAGGTCAGGACAGTTTCTGGAATGTGCCAAAACATTTTAAGACACCTTTTTAAATGCTGCATTAAATTCTAACATATTTAAAAGTGTTTAATAAAGTTAAATCTTTGAGTGAATTATCTTGATGCTCATCTCCCTAATCTAAAACCCACCCAGAATACCAATAGAAAGTTGCTAAAAAACATTAGCGAGCACTAAGACATTTCCTGCTAACATTAACAGAGAGATTTGTGCAGGCAAGCGCCACTTATATTTTGGCTAAAAAATGCAAAAGTCTAGTTAATTATACAGACATTCAAACGAGAGGCCAAATGCCAGCCCTTTCCTCTGAGATATGACCTGTGTCTGCAGCAGACCACTATTTTTACATCATTTTCAATTATCATCTAAAACAGGCCAGAGCCCCTGAGGAAAGGAGCCCGATTTCCATGCCAAGTCCTTTTTATGGAGACACACTGCAGTTTTACCCCCCCTTCAGTGACTGATGCAAGGAAACAGCATAGAATTCATAAATGTGAAAGTTAATTAGAATTATATTTAGTAATATTTAGCTCAAGCATCACTATTATTAATAATAATAACTGTGGAGAGTTTTGCAAAGCATTTCTGAAGCTCAAACAGGTCATAGGTTTGATTCCCAGAAAATGCATGATCGAATTTACACCATGAATGCAATGCAAGGTGCTTTGAGTATGTGTCTATTAAATGTATAGATGTAAAAGTTATTGCAAATACTTAAACCCTGACACTAACTATCAATAGACAATTGCATGCAAACTCTTGATTAGTGCAACTATGTGACTAAAAACCACCCACAACAACCTATGTTCATAGAAACTTAGGGAGTTTTTGCAGTGATTTCCACGACCACAATTATGTCCCAAAGAACCTTTCAATTAACAGATCTTAAAAGAATCACGGTTTTCATTTAACATTGTAAGAACTCTTAAGCAAAGTAGAGTAAAGGTTCTTTATTGGAATCATTGGAATGGTCACTGATCACTCAAAGGTTCTTTGGAGAACTAAAAAGTAATCTTCTTACATTGCTGTCCATGGGGGTTCTTTAAGAAAGATTTTAAATTCTGAAAACTGCTTTGCATGCAACAAAACAAATGGGGAACAATGCATTAAAGGGTGCAAAAGCACCATAAAAGTGCAAGTAATGTCTAAATATTTGTTCTTTTGAGCCAGATCTTTTCAGTGAGTTTGGAAAATAATTCTGATTGATTCATTCATGAATCAGACTTTTTCCATGGAACCAATAAACTACCTTTATTTTTAATAATAATCAATATCATAATCTAGTACTCACACAAATTGCATTTGATTTGTTTGCTGTATATCTAACAGAAATGAAAGGTGAAAGTAAAAGGGACAGGCCCTCAAATTTCTTCTGCTAAGTGTTTTTGAATGTGTAATTGCATAAAGGCATGATAAAGTGCCATTGTCCAGGATAATTACTTAAGAGATGTGCTCTTGTTATGCACTAAATGCTGCAAAGTTTAGTGTGACACTGCCTTAATGATTTGAGACTCAGGGGGTTCAGCAAAGTGGCTCGGGCTCCCTGAATGACTGACAGATAAATTAATGTTGTCAAGTCTAGCAGATGAATGATACAATCCCCTTTGAGCCATCGCTGCAGGGCTGAAGGATGAGACAGCCCTCTTCTCTGAGGTTCTGGCCTTTCATCCCGTCAACTCGACATCCGTGGAACTCACTCAAAGTCGGAAACAATGCTTAAAAACAAACACGAGGGAAAAGGGACTTAAGGGGTTTTAGAAGGTTTTGCGGAAGGACCTCTGAAGTGGAGCTGCAGCTATTAAGACGTGACAGACTGACTTTTGAACAAACCCTATCGATACATAAAAAAAGAGATTACGCTAGCAGGCTCGGCTAGTTCTACGCACCTTTATTAAAATTCTGAGGCTTTCTCAGATGGAATACTAAGCAGTTGCACATGGGAAATCAGATTGTGAGAAGTTCCTTTAAAGAGAATAGCTGTGAAGATAATCCCAGTAGCTTCGAACACGACTGGAAGAGTTCATCAGCTACGGGCTACATGCTAGTTGTGCTAATCAAAGTGCTTGCAGCAACCTCCCTTTGCTTAGTTTTTGCATTCATTTCTCTGAGTACATAGTGCTTGTCACAGACTTTTAAACATATTTGCACTTTGTTTCTTAAAAGTCCTCATAAAGAGCATGCTAGCAGTGTGCGTGCTATTCTAATTCATCTTAAAGAAACAAAAACAAATTATTCATGTGCTCTTAATTCCATATTATAAAGTCTCTTTTATACAAATACTGTAGTACAACAAAAAGCTTCACGAAAGGATGCGTTATAAAAATGCCTTTTATAAAAAAGAGTGTCAGATTTATGAATGAATCATTATTTTGAGTCAGATCTTTACATTGACTCACTTGATCCAGTTCACAAAACAATGCTGAATGATTCATACATGAATCACACTGCTCCGGATGTTAAATTCCGGTTGTTGTAACATTTATTGGCAAAAACATAGCCTACTTTTTGGTATGTTTGGTCAAATACCGAAATGTACAATATGAATAAATAATGGAAACACTGTGACGAAATTGTATCACTTTTGTGATAATTTCATGTTTTTGGTGTACAGTACTTCATGGTCAGTTTTTTAAGTTGCAGCACAACAAACAAAATAAATACTGCAAGATAAGTAATGGTTAAATTAGTACAGGTTATAAGGTTATAATTTCAATGGTCAAAAATACAATAGTATCAAGTGACTAACTCAATTAATTTAATATTTAACAATAGGGAAAACGTTTACATCTGTAAAGCTGTTTAAATGTAAACGATTTACATTTTATATTCTGTCAGTAATTCTGTATTTTATGTTTTATTACCTATGCAAAATAAGCAAGGGTACATGCAAAATCATTTTACGTAAAATACATAATAATACTGTTGCATATTCAATTTACAGATGCAACAATCTAGTTGGAGAAGAAGATTACTGTTTTGAATGCTGTAAATAGTTGCATTGTTAGCTCTAGTAGGTTTTAGCTTGGAACAAGAGTATCTGTTTGTTTAAGAAGTATAAAAAAAGAACGGCTTAAAACTGCTGAATTCTGTTGAGCTTAAGCTTTGATTTGCCCGTGTGCATGAAAAACTTTTCCATTCCTCCAAGTTAAGAGTTTGTATTCTCCAGCAGCCAGGTGGATAAGCAACAGTGCATTACTAATGCAATCCTGTAAAAACACTTTATCAGATGAAATACACATTTCTCCTGACACAACGCGCACAATTTCCTCATGCCTGCTGCTTCCTTTCAACAACAAACCTTCTAATACAGCGAAAAAACCCCCAGAGGGCTCCATTTTAGACTACGGCCAGTCCCCGGATGCTCCATTCATCCCAGATGGCTGGAGACTTCCCTGGCGCTCCCCGTGAGCCATGTGTTATCTTTTTCTAATTGCTGGTTTATGTTATAACACTTGAGCTGGTCACAGCTCATTCCAAACGGCTTCGCCTCTAACGACTTTACACCCCGCGATGACGACTGAGTTACACTGCGTCGTAAATCACAGTAATTAAATGTACTCATCACCACAGTTGAGATGGAGATGGAGGTTTAGCAGATGGAGAAATGGCCATCATTTGTCGGAGGTTGGTTTCTGATTTACAGCGTGTCAAATGTTATATTGCGTGTTGATGATGCCGTGTCGATTGCAATTGAGTGTCCATTACCTCACTATAAACATAATAAAGGGGGTAACACAAGAAAATGGCTCTTGACATGGAAACATAACAATCAGTCATGGTTAAATGGCCTTGTACAGTCATGTTCTCTATGTGTATTAAATTACAGAATATTTATCTGTCTGTATATAGTGAGATTTCATAAGGATTAGTGTTCAGTGGGTCTCAAAAGCCATTCAGCTCTTTGCAGCTGTGCCCAAAACTGAAGTCCCATTGGCTCTTGACAGGCTGGAGAGAGCTTGTGGCTAAATCCCTCCCTGGGCGACCACTGTGCCCTCAGCCTGACCCAGGACGACATGGCAATAATACCCCTCATATGTCTACTGCAAAGGGGAATCCTTCCTCCCAGACCCAATATAGTGTCTAGTAAATTCACACTTGGTTGCTTTGTCAAAACTCAAGTCTAGTTCCATCTGCTTCTCCTGATCAGCCTTGTTTCACATTGTATGTAAGAAAGGTTCCAAAAAGGGGATTTGGCAACCAAGACATTGGGGAATCCATAAATAGTTCTTAAAAGATGTATTATTTTCTTTAATGCAAAGAACTTATAAAAGTACCTTTCCCTATTACATTTTTATAAATAGCTTTTTTATGGGTATTGATGGTTGCACAAAGAACTTTTGATCAATGAAGACATTTTTAAAGATGTTCTTTAAAGCTTATAAGAATTTTTTTAAAAGAAAGTACTTTGTTGAAGCGTTTGACAACCTGACAAGTACCACTAGTTATGAGAAATGAGTTAAGCTTTAACAATAGTGAGAATGGGACTGGACTTGAGTTTGGAGCTTTCATGCAAATCAACTGAACTTATTCTATACAGAACGTTCTCAGAACTTCTTGTTAACTTTCTAGCAATGTTATCTCAAAATACTGAACAAACTAAATAAATACTTTATGTAAATACTCAAGTAATAGAACATTCATTCAGAGTTATTTGTTCTTTAATAATGTTCTTGTCTTACATTTTTCAGATGTTACTAATATTTCCAAAACATTCAGAAAACAATGAATGTCTTTAAACATTAAAAAAAGAGATTTTTTTTAGAATTTAAAATAACTTTACAAATAACTTTTTATTTTTATTTTTTTATTGGGGTGCCTCAGGGCTTAGTTCTTGGACCACTTCTCTTCTCGGTCTCTTCACTTTCATATCACTCATATTCCATTCAGATGATCCAACTATACTGTAGCTGCTTGTGCCTCAACTTGTCCAGCAAACATTTCTTGCTGGATGAAGAACCATTACCTTCAACTCAACCATGCCAAGACTGAACTGCTTGTGGTTCCATTAAACCCATCGTTTCACCAAAACTATAAATATATATATATATACAGTGTAAACTTTCTACGTGTACTGTGTTAAGCTTGTTATAGCACTGCTCAGTAGTTGATTTTGATTGCTTCCAATGTCCTCATTTGTAAATTGCTTTGGATAAAAGCGTCTACTAAATGACTAAATGTTAATTTACTTGTAAACATAATGAGAACATTATTAGAACATATTGAATAGTTATATTTACAACGCTATTAGAACATATACATTAGCTGGGTGGTCAGTCTTTTGCAATTTTTTAATAACACTGTTTTACTCAGGAAGTCATATATAATCTCAACAGCATTTTGGACAATACGCAATGTTTAATGCATATCCAACAACATCCAGAATGACAGCTTATGATAAACAATAAATCATAACCACAATAATTACATGTTAGAAGAGTCTCACATCTGCTCTAAGAGCACATACTGAAGATGTGTGAATTAACTAGCCCAAATGAAATGAACACATCGACGCCAGGGGCGATTTAATCAAAATGAAATGAATAACAATATATTTCTCACATTGCACAAATTGTAGCATTTGTCCTGCCCACCCACAACATTAAACTTCATATTAGTGAAGCAAGCCAAACAGAACGGACAGCTCAGATGAAAGTGACATAAGATGAAATCGAGTTAAAAGGCCTTTGCAGTTACACAAGTTTCTGGATCTCATTAGCTCCTCCTAGTCAGCAAGTGTAAAAGTTAGCTTGAGTTTCATATAGTTTAGCTGCTTTATTGGCGTTTCTCATTGGCTGCTGGGGATTAATAGCCGATTCCTGCTGCGGGATACCGACCCGTGTTTCACTTCCTCTCAGCAATGTCACATCTATTGAGGGTAAAGTGAGGACGACTGCGCTAATAAGATTTTATCTGAGCTTCACTCTTGAACTGCTAGATCACATCTAACAGTCTTCACTGAGGCAGGAGTACATACACCTATATATAAAATACAAAGGGAGAGGGGAAGTGAAAGATCAAGAAACGAACGCCATAAACTGAGAATTACACTTTGAGATGTCCTTCCAATGTCCTCAAAGTTATGGCTGATGGTGCCTCTGAAAGAGCGTGCTTGTAAAAAGTGAGGAAATATTTATAGTATGCATGTCATATTATAATTTTAATTATAAGTTGACACACTTAACATTTGATATAATTTGAGTGCAATTATTATGTTGGTGTGTTTAATGGAAAGTGACATATTAGTTACTTTCTCATTATTTCACTCGGGCTGTTTTTGATTGAGTATTTAATTAAATACATTATAATTTATATAATTATAAAAAGTATCCATAAACACATTTTCAATTAATTTATTTAATTGGTACATAAAATGTTTATGATATATTTATCAGATTTTTTTTTTTGAGCATCAATAAACAAATAAATAAACATTAGCCAATCTGAACGCATTTGTCAACTAGGAACTTAGGCCATGTAGTGAAGCCAGACTACGGTCTGTGACCTGCTGAAGCATCATTATCATCCTCCTAATTATGCTTTGGCCACCCGAATTATTAGCCCTCACATCTCCAGATGGCATCACACTCTCGGTCCACCAAGCAAAAGAGCTTGACCGAGGGCACACCGTCTTCCTCTGCTTCAGCTCAACACCGCAGTCTACAGTCCTCCGTATAAACCTTCAAAGACGATCACATTTCTCTGTGAATCCTGATCTAACATCACTCACAGTCTTGTCAGGCAGTTGATACGATGACAAAAGCTAGCGCTGTCTTTTAATTGTCACCATCTGTGTTTTCAGGCTTCATTAGAATGCTGTTCGATCCGACCGTGATACGCCGCATCCGGCTTCTCTCGCAGGAAAATTCACAGGCCTTCTACTTTTGGCCTGCTTTCAGGGTTGTGGATATCATATCGAATTAAATTCCTTAATTAACATCCTTCAGGGGGTGAACAATTAAACATTATTTCAGAATCGACCTCAGTTGACTTAGCAGGAAAAACATGACGCCAAGAGCTCAAACGCAGCCTGCTGTGTTGTACCCATATATTTCAGCACACTAGGACTCAAACAGCGATGGGGGTGCGGTTTTGGCTGGCTGTGGAGGTTTGTCTGGTGTGACACGCTGCTCTATTATCCCAGAATAGAACACTTGAAGCTAATTATCGCTGTGTGAGCACAGTGGGCCCTAAGGGGGCCGGTTCCTCTACTTTAGATGTGTGAGTAATGTAGAGGAAGGCTACGGTTAATCTCTAAAGAACTGACACTCCGATACAGAGCAGAGGTATTTTGTGATGCTCAGCACAGCCAATCTGGGCCACAGACGAACAGAGCATTGAAATGAGAGTAAATATTTGTTTGCTCGCACTTACTGTAACTAATTAAGCAAACCACAAGACAAAGCAGGTTATAAAAACAGAGAAACAAGCAGTGCATTAACATTACTGGAGCTCAACAACTAAACAACAATTCAATTCGCTAATTGGAGTGGGTCACTGCGTAGTTACAAATAAATTCCATGTGTTATAAAATATACACACCGGACACTTATTTTGGTATACAAAAAAAAAACACACACACGTAATATAAAATATATAATAACATTATAATAAATTGAAATATGAAACATTACATATATAATATCCAGTATTCCTTTTTGATCTAGATACATGGTAATCTGTCTGCATTAATGACATGAAAGTAAAACTAAAATGTTGAAAAATATAAGGTCGCTTAATGATTTTAAATGTTAGGTATAATCGCATTAACTTTGGCAGCCTTTAAATACTTGGACTGAAATAAAAACTAAATGATCTTTAACTGAAATGAATTAATAATTTATTATAATGACATCAAAACTAGATTGAAAAGACAAACCTAAAATAGAAATAAAATAAATTTATTATAAACTATAATAACTTCAGCCTGAATAAGCTGGATAATTTCCATATCTGTGATATATAAAAAATAGTATAGTTTTTGAAGATGTAAATAAAACAAAGGTTTTATTGCAGTGTGTTTGTACAGTCTACTGTTCTTCATAAGCCCTTTATATTCTTTCTACTTAAAAATTTCACATTTAATTCAGTTTTTTTTATTTGTTGTCATTATTTACTAGCAATTTCTGTGTGCAAATTGTTTCTAATCCAAATATTTCTTTACATGGAAAACTAAGTAACACTGAATTACAGCTGTTTTGTGCACAAAACCTTACATAAAATCTGAAAAGCGTAAAGAAAGTGTAAATGAAAAGTGAATTGTGTAATTTTTGACAAATAAAAATGGGACTGAAACTGTGTCCTGTGGTGTGACATACTGTAGCAAAAATACAGAAAAAATTGTAACATAGATGTTTCTCATATGCCATACTGATTCCTCTAAATATATGGTCCCAATCAGCCCAACCAAGTTTAAGGCGAGAAAATCTGAACACAGGTGACTATTGATAAGAATATGCTTCTTAGAGGTTAGTTATTTGCACTGGTGTTTGCTAAAAAGTAAAATGATCTTCCTTCACACTAAGAGAAAGTTCTTTTAAGATCTGTTCACTGAAAGGTTCTGGAGGAACACAATATGGTTCTACTGCATCACTGAAAGCCTTTTTGGAACCTTTATATGGACAGTATGAGGACAGTGAAGGTGAGACAGAAGGAGCGTGTGTTTGACCTGTCTCTGCGCCTCACATACACCTCTGACCGGTAAACACTTTCAAAAGCTCTTTGTCCGATGCTGGCCTTGCTAACTGTCCACCGCGAATCTATTAAAGTGCAGGGGATGATATGCTTTTAAGCCTCATTACTCCGAGGGTGAAGAGCGTTCGCCGAGTAGTGCTGCGCTGACCCTCAACTCCACTTCCATTAGCATAATTGCATTTCAAACGATCAGGATGTCCAAGAGACGAAACTATCAAAATGCTCTGACACGTTCGGCTCACCTTCATAAGCGGCAGTGGCAGTGGTCACCCGAAACAACAGAGTCTCCCAGGAGTGACGTGGCAGGCTTCCTTCTCTTCTGATACTCTTCGACTGCTAGTTTTCTCTTCATCCATCTGTCCATCCGTGTTCCCTGTCCAAACTGTCTCTCGGGTGGAGTGTTCTCTCCCAACAACTGTCCAATTATCTCACAGCTTCCCTGCGTGATGCACGCCTGCCGACCGGTCGCACTTTTGTCCGTAGAGCACCGTCTCAATTTTTTTTTTTTTTTTTTTTCACAGATGCCTCCATCTTTCTGTGAGTGATTGTGATAAATGGATCCAGAGGCGTGTCTGTGGGTAACGTGGCTTTTTCCCAAGAGCTCTCAGCCATCAATCAGGCTTGTCTCCCGAGTCCAGGTGTCCATAAACATGCGCATAAAATAGGATTTTTTCAGCAGGTGGTTGACTGTCCTTGGGAGAAGAAGAAAGTCATATTGGAATACAGTATATTAGAAACACGTCCCTTATGTCCCTCAGTGTTTACAGTTATCTAACAGTAGCTTAAAGACAGGCCCAGTCCATCATTTGTCTTGAAATTGCTTTGAAGGCAAACAGGAAGCCGTTTACAATATGGCCATCATACACAAGCCTAATTTTGCACAGAGATGCAAGTAGGATTCGCTGGAAACTTAAGGAGTGAGTCATAAATAAAAGCCCAACGACGCTGTTGCAATACAGTTGTGCACTTTTGACTCTGACATTTCGTTATCTCTGATCAAAACCAAATCTGTAAACTTTACGGCTTTGTTCCAGGGAAAGGGCAGCTGGTTTTGAAGCTGCTCATAAACAACATATGCTGCGAACAATCCTGGACACCCTAGAGGCAAATCTAACCTTGAGGCTCTGGAGCAGATGTTGGAATAGAAAATGCTGGGGAAAACCTGATCAATAGGCGCTTTGGAAATATGAAGCATGGCATCTAACAGCAAACGGTAAGAGTAAAGTGACAGGTCTGTATGAGGTGAACTGTTAAAAACCTTTCCAGAGAGATTTTTCAGCATTTTGAAGACGTGATGAATTAATTGTCATTAATTACTCAACCTCATTCCAAATCCATAAGACGAATTAGGATATTTTCAATGAAATCCAAGAGCTCTCTGACATGCAGACGCACAAAAAAAACTTGGGACTTCATGGACTATTTTAATGATTTACTACCTTTCCCCAAAAATTAAAACTGCCATTCAAACCTTTATGAGGTATTTTGAAGAGTTCACGGTATTGACTTCAATAGTATTTTTCCCCAATGGCCAACTGTTTGGTTATCAACATTTATAATTCAATAATCCTAAACTGAAATCTTTTGTAACAATTTAAATTTCTTTATCATCACTTTAATCAGTTTAACACATAATTAAAGTATTTATTTCTCTAAATACAAGTAAATAAATAAAATACAATAATATTTTTTGCTGACTCCAATAGAAAAAACTGAGGAAAAAACAAATATAAAAAACCTTATGATTCACATGAAGCATGGCATCTTCCATCAAACATGTTTCTCCGGTGTTAATAGTGAAGTGTAAAGGTCTATATGTTGTGAATTTTTAATAAACCTTTCCAGAGGGTTTTGTCTTATTGTTGGATGTTAAAATTTCATGTCACGTTATTACAGCTTTCAGCTGAAAACAATGCATTTTTAATGAAAATTTTTGTACTGAGAAGGAGGCTTTCGTGTGTAAACATACTCTTCTGCAGAAAGTAGAAATTATGATATAGACGGTAATGTAAAATATATGAGCATTCAGTTTCCTATATTGGTCACATAAAGCACTGAAAGAAAAGCTGAGCACCAACGGTAAGTCTGCGGTTTGTATCTTGGTTTGTGCGTGCAATTTCAAACTTAAATAGACTGCTTGAGTATATTCACTGTGAAGGTGAAACCTCCCCTCAATGTCAGAGACGTGATATATGGATAATGACAAAGCCAATGCAAAAAACCCATTCAAAACAACAGCACAGCTGACTATTATAGAATAGCACAAGGCCAAGTCTCAATACCCACAATTCCATTCAGACTCCATCTTTATATTCAGTATGTACACTGTAAAAGTGTACAGTAACATACAGTAACATACAGTATATATGTTATATAAGAATATACATATATTGTTATAGTGCGATGCATGTTTTTGTAGTATATCATTTAATGCTATTGAAAGAAGCATTAATACTCAACACACACTGCCAAAAAACGCTTCAGATTAGCTTTGATTTGTGATTGACTTGTTATGATATATTTTCACCTTTGATGTGTATAGAAAAATGAGTGGCGGCTGCAATCTTGGGACATAGTGACAACGTTCCCAGAATGTCATTGTGTCTCATTCAGCGCTAACACTCTCTAAACGGCACTGTCCTCATCGGCCATTTGTGTAATTAGGTTGCTTTCTCATTCAGAAAGCCAGGAGAAGGAGAAAGCAAGTCTACCATCATCAGACATCTCTAAGTACTCTGAATGCAAATGCAATCTTGAAAAAGAGCGTATTTATATTTCTCTGTAGAGCTTTTGTTCATCTTAGCAGGTGTTTGGAAGAGCTCAGTTTAGAAAGGTACGAGGACATCAAAAGATATTCAGTGCACCATTATAGAGCCTCTAACTGGTTTTACTTTACAGATCAAACTCGCTCAATTTCAAGCATGTGTATCTGCCGTGTACTGCCGTGATCAAGAACTGCTGGGTTTGTTGTGTGAGTAAACAGTGTTCCACTAACCGGGCTGCAAAGGCGCAGGGATGTTTGCTTCTCCTCAGACATGGTCATTTATCCATGGCGTGATAGATGCGAGTCAGCTCTGAACCTGATTTGCCGCGTTGCAGAATCCACCCATGTAGCTGAGGAATAACATCCTCCATCTCGTGCTGTCTGAACGCCAGACTGTTTGGCCTGCGGGCGATGTATTAAATGGTATATTGATAATTGAAATCTTTTCGGCTGACTCCGTTTTGCTGACGGAGCTCTTCGGAAGCAGATGGCCTCCATTACTCAAGGGTGTAGGTTGCTGAGCGGGGACACAGATCCAGCCTGTTCCTCAACTCTGGTACTCACTCAAACATGGACACTGAGAGGAAGGAGGAACAAACAAATGAAATGGCCAGTCGCGTGAAAAAGAACAGATAAGCTCTTGTACAGCCGTACATCATTTTAGTTGGAGCTTGAGAGCCACCATTGAAAACTTTGTCCAGTTGATACTGAATTGAAGTTTGCTTGCAGTTTATTTCATACTACAACTTATGGTGGACATCCAAGTTTTGTTGTCAGAGTTGGGCTTGTTTGGATGATTGAAAGCAGGTGGCCTGTTCAGGGTTGTTATTGTAAACTAACACTGTTGATAATTTCAATATACGGTTTAAAATACACATTTTTAGATGAAGCCCTTCAATGTAAATACTAAATAAATACAAAAAATACTAAAACAGAAATAGAAGTAAAGGAAAGCTACATTTAAAAAGTTACATGTTCGCAACAATTCAACAAAACTGTTAAAACAAACTAATTTTAAATATTAATAAATCTTATGTATTAATAGATTTATCAAATATTACTGTAACTAATAAATACTGTAATGATATAGAAACAATATTAAAATAAAACTAGATAATGAAATTAACATTATATATATTAATATATTTACACAATCTTATTTGTGAATGTCTTGTCTAATTTACTTAAAAAAAAATAATAATAATAATGTATTTAAACCTGAAAATAAACGTGAAATAAAAAAACTGTTTTGAGTAGTAATTATAGAAAAATTAAAAAATGCTCAAATTAAATTTAAAAACTAAATCTAATGGAAAATATTAAGGAACAATGTACATATATTAATAAACAAGAAACAAATAAATATTATATTAGTTAAACAATGCTAAAAAAACATTATTCATGGACTTTAAATTTAAAATATAAACTTATTAGAAAATCATGCATGCATTTTGTTTTTACATTTTTGAAATATTCAACAATCAATTAATAAATGTGAAAAAGTGTTGCTATAAAAACACAAACAATGCTTAATTGCAAAAGTGAAAAGAATTCTTCCATTGCTATCAAGTAAAAAGTGAAAACAGCCTGCCACTAGTACTCACTCATGATGACATGATCATTCTGTCCTTTAGCACTGCACCGGATGCAGTTAAAACTGCTTCTGAAGGACAAACATCAACAACCTATTTACCTACCTGAATGTCCCCAAAGCATCTGTCACACACAATCCCAGCAGCCATTTCACCTCTGCCCTGAATCACAATGCTGGGTGAACAGATCAGAAAAAAAGAGGACAGACATGACTATCATAGGCTTCAAATCTGGAAATGAACACAAGCCTGCCGCACCGTCTGGCCCAAATTACATCCTTCAAACAAATAGTTTGAAGCACTGGTGTGATGAGCAGCAATAAAAGGATTCTTCTGGTTATAATGAGCATCTACTTGCCTTCACGAGACAAGGCAGGAAATGAAGTCACATCACACAGCTTATCATTACAGCCCGGTACAGTACACTAATTGGTCAGCTTTTCCTCTTGTACCTCCGTAACACCCACTTTAAATCCTCTTCTCCAGAAAGACATAAACATGTCGTATTTGGCACTTTCTAATTGTAGTGCACACCAGGGTGAAGGAAACTTAATTTCCAAGCCGCTTGAATGGAAATCAACGCTAATGCCCCACCCCGATAATGGCCGACATCTCTCAAGAGCACAGCTACTTTGAAAGGCAAGTGAAGCAAGCAGCAAGTGCTTACTGGAAATGCTAGGCTAGATATGATGGATTCAGAGTGGGCGAACAGTAAAATATCACACCATGGTAATTATCTGTCGATGGAGAGGCTGGAAGCCATGTCAAGTAACTTTGTAAGCATGCATAATGAGCCGCTCAACTCAAGGAACTTAAAGAGACAGTTCAGGCAGAAATTAGAATTGTCATCAATCTTTATATTTGCTACTCTTCTACTCTCATATACAGTCAAATTTCTAATAAAAATGTATATATATAAAAAAAAAAAAAAAAAAAAAAAAAAAAAAAATATATATATATATATATATATATATATATATATAT